>JTDE01001124.1:72950-96240 GCA_014338405.1 Paragonimus skrjabini miyazakii
CACTGCCGGGGCTTGAACCACGGACATGCAGTTCATGAGGCAACTGTGTTTACCACTGCTCCATTGACCTCCGGTTAGGCACGACCGAATTATCATATGTGAACGCTCAGCCACTTTCGCTTGTGAGTAATGATCAGGTTGCCCGATCGTCTCGAAATGGAGACACAGTTACTGTCTGTTAACTCCAGTCGATGACCCCTCGACTAGGACTTTTCTGCAAGCTGAAATCTCAGAAATCGTTGGACTGTTGAGCGGTATTTGGTTCTTGAGGGAAATCAAAATCTCCTACTACTCAACAGAAATAAATAGTTGTCAACTGAAACAAATTAGAATGACTGGAAATATAAAGTGTGCCTTTTTGTTCACAAACTATTCTTTTACATTTCACTCGATACTATTACGTAACGTTCGCAGTCAGTAATCAAGAGGTGAGCATGGCAACAAGGGTTTATCATCTCGTCTTATCAATTAGCACGTTGGCAATTGTTCTGAGTCCTTTCAAAATTACTTTTATACTAAACAATTATCCACCTGCATTTGCAATATATGTAAAATGTTAACAAATTCACTTCTACTTTTACGGGGAACTTGTATCGGAAGTCAGACGGACCAACAACGCTGTGGACATCGTGCTGATTGAGGAAACCACCCTATTACCGACCTTGGAAAAAATCCCAATCATCATGTTTATCTAGTTTGATGCAATTTATGGCTCAGATATACTGGTTGATTCAAACAAGCTGGCCGTACTTCGACACAGGTGGGGACATATGTCAGTAGATAGATTCTTCAGTGGGTGTGTACCTCGGAATTTGGCGTCGCTCGAAATGCCTTCATGAAGCCTTTGTTGTAACGGTTACGCGGCAACGCTGTTCAACTGAACAACCACCAAAGCACAAAGCATACTCTGAGATTTGCTATGAGTGTCATTTGTTGTCAAGTGATTATCAGGTTGGTTCTTCCCAGGTTATTTCTTTCTCGTTCTCCGAAGGTACGGCTGGTATCCAGTGTTGAAGTTTCTGCATTACATGACTATCTGATAGTCTTTTAAAACACTGAGTCCCCTTGGTTCAATTCAACAATAACTGTCGAAGACAAATATCGCGAGATGTTAACATTTCGTTTACTCTCTTCAGTCGTGAACATAAAACATTAGAGTATATAGGACATGCGGATAGCAACAACAATAGAAACAACCAACGATTGGGTTTTTTATCTGGGTTAAAAGCTCTTAGCAGTCTCAGTAAAGAACTTAAAAACAGTTAGATCTCTTGATTCAGCTCCGAATATCTGCCTCGTGCTAGGCCATTGAGATGTGTATTGTCGATTATCAATCTGTCTGATCTTTCTCATTCTGTTTGTACTCCTTTTAATTGTAGCTGCGTTGTCTTGCGCCTAGTTCGCCTTAGTTGCAGAAAAGCGTCGGAACATACTCATGTGTTGGAGCCTTCTTTATCATATATTCCTCGTTTTACCTGTTTTCCAATTAGTTTTAACAAACGTACAACTGAATGAATTTGATCTGCAAAAAGGGACCACAGTTTGAGAAGATTAAATTGTGATGCTTTGTATTCTGTAATTTTTGCCGTGTTCATAACATTTCTAAAAATCGAATAAACGGATAGCTTATGATAACTAATTTTATCAATTTTATCTAAGTTAAGTAGTTTTTCTTGTGTATGCATTATTCTAAAGAAGGTGACGTGTCCCGAAATCTGTTCGATCTTTGTGGCGTCTTTTAAGGAATGATCAACTAATTTTTAATTTCATTCATTTAAAACTTTGAAGTAAACGGCAGTCTCTAGAGGTACAATAAACAAGTGGGCACATTCAACAAACTTGACGAAACTGACCAAATTTACCTAATCAACATATGGTTGTAAACAGGGTTCATAAAGGTGCATCAAGCTGTGCACAATTTTACTTCATCCCACTTTTGACAACAGTTCCGGTCTTTATTTAGACAGAACTTATTTTCACATTAGTAGAGAGAGTTCAGGTGAATGAAAACTGAAACAGTGTCTGGACAACTGTCTACTTGATTACTTCTGATGATCATCGATTTGCATTTTAGCACATGGGTGACAGCGTGGAGCCGCAACAACCGTAGGGTAATGTCGACACTTTTCTCCCTTCGACGGATTCGGTAGACTTTAGCGTACGAATGACGGTTAAAACTGTTGCGTGCGCGTTTGGTCTAAATGTGATCAAAATGGAAATGAGACATGCCTTCGGTATGTTTTGGACCTTTCAGCTTTATCCAGTATAAAACTAGGCCTATTGATGAAAAAAACGTTTGCAAGTAAATTGATTATGAACGTCAGGACGCTTCTACGCTTATTGTCAATATTGTAACTATGTCTTTGTTTCGTAATCAAAATCCTCAATGAAACTCTGCAAATCAAGTACAAATCGGTCTACACTGGACTGGTCACTGGCCGATTTGATCACTTTTTTCATTAAGCTTGTAATTACCTTGTTCTTCTTGCTGATATCGACTGTACAACCTTTGTGAATTTCCTTTATCACAAGAAGTCATCTTTGCTTTTATCATAGGTTGGGGTTGCATGTTGAGGCGATAAATATCTACTCCTTTTCTTTAATAGTCATGTAGTTAACTCGAGTCACTTCCATTTTTCTTGGCATTACTGTCAGTATTCACCATTCTTGGCACAGTCACCTGGTCCAAGAATTGCATGGACAAGAGAGAGAGCGCCGTATGATTCACGGGTGACTTCCACCCAGCCATGTGTTATGCACCCTTCGCGATAGGGCACGTGACTAATCTCGGCACATGCGAAAGTCATGAGGTTCGTAATAAGGACACAGCCGTTCTCCTGTCACTCGCTGTCTTTACTTTGTGCTAGAAAGACAATTCGAGTGTTTGATCAAAATTCACATAGATGTGACACAAGCTATGAGAAGTAAAATGTCACTGGCCTCTGTACAGCTCACATATGTCATGCTTCTGACTAACACATCTATTTTAACACATCGGGTATTAATCAGAAACTAATCTGAATGGGTGTAGCACACTGAGAAGTAGGCAGGATTTTAACTTTTAAGCTTTGCCGTGCTCCACGCTATGAAAGTAAGAAAATAAACAGGTCACTCATTTATTTTCTTCACGCCTTTCTGTTAACGATAGCTCCGTTTTTGATTACAAAAATGACCGGAACGAAACAACCAGAACTTATTCGTTTGCGAAGGTGACAAGCATTTTTCCGTCTTTCCCTACGAATGCCAGGTAGTTTTAACGGACTACAAAAAGAGAGGGTAGATAGATTACTGTGACAATATTATTGCGCTCTGTTGACATTTACCAGAAGTCTACGTTGCCTTGTGTTACGAAATCAGTAGGTATAATTTACCAACCCAAATTTTTGTCGACCTCCTAGAGTAAAATAAACTTACAGGTAGAGGCATAGCGCGGTAAAACCTTATGGTAGAGACTGTTTTGATATCTAAATTGTTGCCCGCCCACAAATGATGCATAATAGAAAACGTGCTTCCATGCGATGAGCAACGGGCACTTCGGAAGATCTGCTCCATGCGCTAGTTTTACAAAGGCACACAGTTATTACAAACATGCAGTTGTCTGGAAAGTTGTACAAAATGCTTCTTAAGAACGAACTAGGGGAACGATACTAAGTAACGGTTGACGTCTGATTCTTAAGGACGTCACGTTAGTTGTTAATTAGAATGGAGTGCAGGTAGTGTCAAACTGATGGATACAGTAACGTTACTAGTGTGTTAAAATATTGGTACAAGGGAATACTCTGTGAATAATGCGGCTGACACTAGCTGGAGAAGATGCACACCGTAGATGCTACGAAACTGTATTATAAATGTCACGTGTCTGTTGTAAACAAACCACAGTTGGTTAATTATTTTTGTCACTTATTTATGGTAGACTGTGTGAGTTTGTCATTCAACTGTCAGTCACCGTTCAGACGTCATTCTTGTAATCGCCTCAGCTCCTAAGCTTTACGGCAAGTTAGTTCAACTAGAGATCGCAACATGCTTGCAATCAGATAAAATCTCATTCGAACGTTAGACGAACTATTTTGAATGATACTTATCTGTAGCTATTTAATATGAGAACTGTTCTACAACTTTCAAAATACTGCCAATTCAGCTGTACACCTACGGTCTTTCATTTACACAGAGGCAATCGCGATGCACTCACCTTTAGCTGAGAAACATTTTTAGGCAATCGCCTTCTGTATGACTCATCTTAGACTGTAGTGACGGTAATGTAGAATGCCTTGCCTTTTTCTTTCGAATTATTATTTCCCTAACAGTTAGTCTTTTGCAGGTGAACTTCTGTTAGTTTTGCCGATAAACGAGCGGTGCCAGACTAGCCGCTGAAATATACCGGTTGTCGTTTTGACGAACATTCAAGTGAAAAGATGCGCTGAATTGATGTTCAACTGGTGTGGAAGTCCTATGTAGAAGTGTGGATATTACCGTTGTTAATGGTGCTGTGACCACAAAAGACGCTTGCCCTGAAAAATTGTCCAAACTTCCGTACAGGTCATGTCAAAAATTAAACCACAAACGCTCACACTGATTTGCACGGCAGACATGCATTCAGATGCATCGGGTGACAGTTACGTTGTCATTCGCCTTGGTGGAACTTCTGCCATAGCCCGTTCGGTTGTTAAGTTCAGTTAGGCCGTTCGTTTGCGAGTGATATGATCTCATTCGGATGCGCCTGATTTCCAGTTGTTGCATGCGTGTTCGAAACTCCTCGCTGATCTGTCAAGATCGCCTTTGGTACACCGTGGTTTGCTATGATGTGCTTCATCACCATGTCTCCCACCGTAGATGATTTTTGATCCGGAACGCCAGTCGCTTCAATCCAGTGGATAAATTGTTCCGTCATGACCAGAACGTACTTTTTACCGTGGACGCTCAGTGGAAATGAGCCCATAAGATCCATCGACCAGGGTTCATCGATTTCGGAAACTGGTATTGGCTGTAAGGTCTATTGGGCTACCAAATTGTTGTCTTTCTGCAACTGGCACTGTTGGCATGCAGGCACGTAAGCTGTCACATCCTCTTTCATCTTCGGCCAATATGCTCTTTGTTGCAGCAGATCGTATGTCCTAGTGCATCCGGTGTGTGCCATTTCAGGGCAGTCTGCTACCAGCTTCTTCCTCAATTGTCTCGGAATGACTACCATGCAAAGGCGCCAAACGCCACGCTGCCAAGTCGATACGCCCGCACTGTTTGTGAGGATCCTCACGCCTCTTGCCAGAGCTTGAATCACCTTCTGGAGGACCCTGTCCCGACGTTGTAGACGCACTTGTGTTTTTTGGTCTTGGTCCATTACTAGGCCGTTGACTCCAAAAGTCACTTTGGGGAGTTCGTCATTTATCTGCGGTCGAGAAAGAAAATCCGCGACGCAATTGCTCGAGCCAGGCACATAATTGGTCGTGGAGTCATATTACTGTAAACGCAATGCCCATCGGGCTAATTTGCCTCTCGGGTCCCTCGCAGTCCTGATCCACTCGAGGGGTTTGTGATCTGTCTCCACGTGAAGCTGTTGACTCAACAGGTATGGCCTCAACTTGTCCACCGCCAAGACAACTTCCAAACATTTCTTCTCAATTGTCGACTACCTCTGCTCCGGTTCATGGGAGTCTGAGGTCTACGTGTAGTTTTTAATATATATCCAGTGGTGCCTAATCACGATCGCCTCAGTGTAATGTAGGAAACGGAGATTAGCGTGGAGTATTGGCATCCTGAATATCGATTCGGGGCCAGTCTGGCGAGCGATGAGCCCCGTAGTTTGCCTGAACCGGTGAACGAAGAAAGTAGACTGCACAGTCACATTCTGAACCCACTTTGGCGGATATTCCTTCACCCTAGATTTAAAAGCACTTCTCAGTTCCACCTGTGTAACTATATCCACAACTATACACCAGTTGATGTGAGTTGGCGTCAATAGTTCGCTGGTCGTTCATTGAAAATAATGGTAACTCGCAAAATTAGTTGACGAATACAACTTCAACCAAATTGTTAACTCATTTAATAGATGCGACAAGATGTTTTGTGGTTCAGAGCGGAATAACATTACCCTTTAATGGTAGTTCGCCATAGAATTTCTTCACCGCGTCGGTGGAAACTTCCTCTACTACTAGACGTCTCCGGCTGTATATAGATAAATTTCAACGGATGCTCATTATCCTACAACGTGGTTGCAAAAAAATAAAAGTCCACTGACTGAACATTCTAACAAAAACATTTATCTACTACACATGAATAGTGTTCTAACTAGTGCTTGTTTGTTCCCCCTTAGTGTAAGGGTTGTGAAATAAGTCCAATGACCATTTCGGTTTGGCTTTTGATACACAAACATTTTCATTGGTTCATCATTCCTGCGACTAGTGAGGATTTCTAAAATTACTAAGCAGTGGCTCTTCTCCAGTCCATAAGTGATTGACTTTGCACCCAATCCATCGATTGTTGAGACTGCGTAAACATGAGCATTTTATCCACATAACATTTGTATAATGAAATCGCCGAAACTTCCTTTTAGAAATTCTCTTCCTATTATCAGTGTGAAAAATCAAGCACAGATACCAACAGACTGTACATAGCACTTCCGTCTATTTAACAATAAGGCTTATTTAAAAAACTACAACCGGTATACTGCATGCGTAGTAATGGAGTCATGTTCAGTACATCCGTGGGAGTTTTTACGTCAAAGTTTGCAGTCTGTCTGCTTATATAGGAAATGAATCGTCTGGTACAATAGAACATTCGTGAACATTGACTGAACGTCCAGTGAACACTAGCTTGCTGACTAGGTTGATCTTGTCTAGATCGTCAATCGAACCGAGTGAATCGTTTATGGTATATGTATGAAATTTCCGTTGTAATTACGCCAGAGCTTGTAACATCCACCGAACCTTTTTTATGTTAAGGAGCACTACTCATAGAAAAAACGGTGTGAGTGGTAGTCCAGGTTTTTGTTTTAAGTAAACTGTACAGTGGCGGTGTATATGAACCGCGGGGTTTAACGGATTTAACAGTGTCATTACCACTCAGTTGACGTAGGAACAATAAATCAAGGTGTCGAAACATTCGGCATTTCATATCAGTCACTTTCCCCCACTTTGTCTGCACGCTGGAATTTGCGGTCATTGTTCATTATGGACAACCTTCTCCATGTATACTGCACTTCTTCCAAAACTGCGACATTCACTGATTTATCTCGTTTTAGTGCGATAGTGTTCTCGGATTTCAGGTTCCTTAGAAATTCACGAAGATGAGTCGTGAGAACACAATGAAACCATAAACAACGTTGGCCAGCTTTGTTTCAAACCAATTATGGTTGTCCAGGTCAGTAGTATACAGATCTGATAACTGGTCAGAAAGATTATCAAATGTTGCTTTATTGATAAACGGTTTGGCATTTTGGTGTAAAATTTGTAGTTGAGTCTTAACGGTAACTATATGTAAGCCTTAGACTTGCATGAACTTTAAAGTCATACGCTGTATCCTTCACCCCATTTGCTGTTTTACTTCTCCAAAAACCTGACCCCACCAGTGTCATAAATGTTCCTGGCTATTGAAGTCTGGTACTGAAGAGGCAATATGAAGTTCCAGCATTTATCAGTGTCCATCCTTTTACTGCCCTTTTCATATACATGACGTAAACTTTTGATAGAATTGTGCGAACATGACGATAATTTCGCCACATCGTCAAGCCTGAACCGAGAATGACATTGGGGTGAACAACGCAAATAAATGAAAAACGAAATGAGGATACACAAAGAATCAGTATATGCTGAGGTAATCAACTGCGAAAAATTCCTTCAGCAACCTTTGACCAAAGTACACAGCAGGGGGGATGAATTGGCAATCAGACGAAATCCTAGAACAGATTTCAAAAGGCATCCAGAACAGTGTCAACCCATCTTCTTACCTGTATCATGGCATAATGTAATTCCTTGCGCGTGACCAGTAGTTCCAAACTTGTAATGTCCCAACTGTGAAATATGGCGGTTAGATTCGAAAGCTCAGTTTGAAGACTTTTCATGCAGCACTTCCTAAACGAGAAATGTTTGAATCCACCTTAGTTCAGTCTTATCACTTTTAAGTCCCTAGATGGAATCTTACATACAGGGAAGCACCTAACCACACTTAAATGTTGAAGGCAAAACAAAACCGTTGTAATCTTTATACCTGATAAAGGCGGATTATTCAAACAGAATGAATTTTCTTATTGATATTACGGTTAAATTTGTATAATCTGAATAGAGAAAAGATTAAAACAGTGCCTGCAGATATGACAAAACTAATGCAATCCAGGAAATAAAATGAAGTGATCAAATAGACCATGTCTAGGAGGGTCATAACAGTTAACATCGACATCCGGTTTTGTCACTGGAGTGGATACAAATTGTGGTGAGTTAGTGAATATACTAGCAACTGTGTTGAACAGCTAATAACTCGATTTCTGTTAAACCACCAAAGAGATTAGAATGGTTTAATTGGAACGATTACGACGTTAGCAGTAACCGATACCACTGGTATTGTTCCAGATATGTGTCTAACTGTATTAGAAGCTGAACATATCAACCAACACACTCATATTGAGTAAAATAACGTCTCAAAATACTTACTGTTTCTTTATCAAGATGTGTTGAATTCTATTAGTGACATTTTACAATGCTGTCTGCCCTGTCGATAGCTGTCCAATATTTAACACTAGTCAGACAGCTTGACATTAAATAAAGGCGGTCAACTGTTAAAGTGTGTCTGTCCTAACCATTACACAGGCTATGATCGGAATTAAACAAGCCATCGGTTCACACAGATGGTAGTTCCAAACTACCTGATCTCTCCCGCGAGGACTGTGGATGCAACGAATACCCGAACATACCTTAAACCATTTTCCTTATTACCCCGATCTAATGACATCGGACAACGCAATACACGAATCATTCCAAAACATTTATATTCTTTTGTTATTAAGACAACTCAGTAGTTGTAGATATTGTTTTGACTATAACAAAGGTCGAACTAGGCTTATTGTGCAAGATGCCTAACAAGTGCATTGATCGCAATTCATCTAATCCAGACGGAAGTGGCAACAATAAAGTGCGAAAAGTTGTCTTTCTAAGCGCAATTCAGCGTACTGTACAGTCATTTAAAGTTTTCTTGACACTGTCTAATTTCGTCTGACACCAATACAGGTGAGACAGCCACCTTGATATCTAGAAACTCTTGACAAAAATGTTAGACGGTTCTAATCACCCTTTCATCGCACCGGAAGCAATCCTTTGAGCTGGCATGCCGGTATGTACGAGCGAAGCAATTCACAGTCGAAATACATACTGAACGCCATTTCTTCGAAGGATTTAAATCTGAATTAAACCTACCAAACGATGAAGATTAGGGTCTAGTTTTGTCCGTCAGCCAGCGATTATAACCAGTACGACACAACCAAACAGCGAATGTCAAGTCCAGTAAAATGGTCGGCTATGGCCTTGTGAACCTGCATTTTAAAATCCTCCATGATTCCGGTTGGATTTTGATTCTAGTTTATCGCTTGCATCACTTTTTTGGGTGTTCCGATTGGTGTCTAATCGATACGAGGAGAACCTTTATCGTCGATATGAGTCTGTACGCACTCTCGTATTATCCAGTCAAAGGATTCACGAATCCATCAGGAACTGCTGTCCGAGTTCTCATGGTTTTCTCTATCTACTGCAGATTAATCGACTGTGATAACGATATAACATGCCGTATGAACATCCAAATGTAGCCATTAATTTGTGACGACCAAATTAAACAGTGTTGAAACTAAATTTGAGCTGGAATTTAGATGTACCTCTTGCATGATCTTTGTCGGTGCGCACGGATTTCAAAAAAGAATAACTGACAATTACTTGGTGAATATTGCTCATTAAATAACTTAACCCTTCCCAGTAAGCATCCTGGTTTCTACATTCAGTATCTAACAGTAAACCTATTCGATATGTAGACACTCACTAGAATCGATCTCTCACAGTTTATAACCAGATTTCCTTTGCCTCTGATAATCTTCAGATGTTGACAGTTATAACAACAGTAGGACCACTCAAATTTGTGTACATGCTGTTTAAAATTTGAAACGCTAGGAAAATGTTTAAACGTTTTATGAAAGATGCTTATCGCTACTCGTGTATTTCATGCCTGTACTTGGAAAATATTTTGGTCGCCAGTTAACTGTAGGAAAGACTCCATGCATTTCTTCAATCAGCCTACCGATTTTCCCACCAGGATTTCCCACCCACTTAGAAAAGTGTTTGTTTAATCTCTTTTGTGTAACGTTCTGCGAGTGCTTAATAACCGTGAATGGACCTATGCTCGTCATACTGCAAGGCATACTCAGCTGTGCACAATGTACATGAGTTAAGCGACCTAGTTGGTTCGCTAACTTTCCGTTAGTTCATCGGAGTTCCGGCCCTGTCTGTGATTATTTAACGCAATAATCGCTGACATTTTCAGTGGAAGGATACTCGTAGTTACTTTTCCAAATATTACACAAATTGTTTACATGAAGTTATCAACTATCGTTAACTTAGCGTTAATTTATTGGCACCTTTTGTGCAACAGATTAGCGTTAACAGAGAACATGTCGGACGTTATAGTGAAAGCAGTCCTGTAGTGGCAACTAAGTAAGAGACATCCGAATCGCAATGTTGTGTTCAGACAAGAAATTGTCAGCCGTGTATTTCGACATCTACCACCTATGACACGTTTTAGAAGGTGGAACGTTGATCATCTTCCCCGCTTATAAGTTACTGCCATATTAAATCGGACAATATTACCCTGAGAATATCCCTCACTGAACTAACTTGTTCAGTTCACGGTCGATATCCGCCACTTTTCAGGTGTCGAGATACCGATATCCCACTTGAAAGCCACGGTTGTACAGACAAAATAATCGTGGCTACAGAGCTTAACAACATAGTGCAACTTCACCGAACAAGACCACTCAAACCAGTAGGCCTCTCCAAAACATTCATCAAAAGTGATAGTTATGTGTGACACCTGAAATTCATCAGCCGCCTAACTGTTCCTTCAGCTTCCTGCATTTAAATTTCGCTAACAATCAAAAAACTTGTCTAATCTATACGATAAATATAGTTAGAACGATCACTGAACGTTAACAGTAACATCCTTATTAGACAGAGAGAATATCTGCATTGTTATATATCGAAACGTAAACACCGTGCACATTTTCCCCCTAGTCAACATCTTTAGGTTTCTGTCAATTTGGCCACTCCCTTATTCTCATCGAATAAGCTTAAGCACAGTCTGATGTGAAGGACCTGATATACACGTAGGCTAAGAGCTGTACAGATCATTTGTAGCACAAGCACTTTTGGAATGTTAGACCGATTAGTCCGGTCGCTTCGCTGCATTAACCACCGCCTGTGAATCTCAGTTCCAGTAAGTATTCCCATCATTTCTTGACGAACTAGAGTGCAAGCAGATTTTTCTCACAATCAAACGGATTGAATAGTTTAATAATTTTCCTGACAGTTCCCCGTAGTTTTAATCGCCAGCAATGGCCGTTTGTGACAGTAGACTTCAGCGTTATTTCTGTTAAACGTACAACGCACATTTAAAGCAGAAGTCCATATCACACACACTCGGTGTGCGTAGGGGTACCCGTTATTTTTTTTTTACCTAAAACGAGACTCTTCCATTCCGTCATTTACGGCAGACACTTTCTGATGTCGGCCGACCTTATTGAAGGGAAAATTTATGTCCGCCTATGTTGACACATGTGTGTCAATGCTATCTGTCAAATGCTACGTACAGACCTGTGTCAAACATTAAGAAGGTATGACAAGACTTTCGTACTAGATAGCAGTGGCAAGCAACAAGTTCATTCTTCGACAGACTGAAACTATGATACCTAGTGCAGTAAGTCATCCACGAATAGAGGCATCTCCATCAACGACTGATTAACCTGACATCACTGCAGGTTCTGACTTGAGGTCGCAGGAGTTGCGACCGGCAGCTTACGTTGCCGTCTACTACGAACGGTTTCGCCCGATCAAATTTAGGTGACGCACTTTCAATATCTTATGAACAAAATCATTTTTGAACAACAACCAAGTGAATAAAAGTGTCGGTTTTGTTCTCATCTAATACGCAGTGTTCATCTTACGAACTACTACTGAGTTATTTACCGCTTACGGAGCGACTGGATAAGGTCATCACTTCAGGAAGATTGTAGATGACGGTAGGATCCTACGGTGGGAGCGGACAAGGGCTGTCTAAGTTCGAAGACACGGAGACCAACTCATTATAGACTTGTTGAAGTCGAGTAAATATCCTGTTGTACTAAGGCCGATTTCTTTGGGAATTCTGTTTTGCTGTCCCCACTCATCCACAACTGGCAAAACTCCAAACTATTGGATTCCACAAACCTCAGCAGACCATCAACAGGAGCTGCTTATCTGAAGTTAAAAAGAGTCATTTTTATATTGTGTTGACAATGTCGGTTTACTGGGAAGATATCCTAATGTCGGGCACACCATTCCGGTTTAACTTCCATGAAAGGAGTCTTTTGACTAGTACTGCCTAGCCATCGATTGTTAATTGTATCCACTTTAGCACAAACCACTTCGTAAAAATTGTCACAGTTAATGAAAAGAAAGCTCACGTATTAAGCTATTACACCCACGCAAACGTAATCTCTAAACTGCTTCACTATCATTTGGCCGTTTCAACGCTTGTTTGCTCGCTCAGTCTTAGACTTCACGTTATAACAATACTGGACCTAACTGATCGCTGTCACTGTCAACGTTTTGTCCTCGTTCACTTGATCCTATGTTTGCCCGAGGTTTGATCGGTGCCATCACTGATGAAGTACTTTTATGCTACGTGCATCGATATGTTGGGCTAGTTGTGCATTTTGCGAACGTCGGACGTCCTTGGATCAGGTTAACATTCGGTTTAGCAGACTGATGCAATGTATAGATATTCTAAACTAGGCGCCAGTTTGCCGCATTTGTTTCTTGGACTCCGAAGGGAATTAGGAACCCAGCAGTACGTGTGTAAAGCGGAAATGTAAACCGGTATATTTGTATAGCAAATCAAACAGCAATCTTGAAGTGGTATCAAAAAATAATTGAAAATTCAATAATTGTGAACAAAGTATAAAATAGTTAAACATAAACGATCTCAATATTGGTTTGCATCACGTAGACGGCGCGAACCAAACTGGCACTGTATCGAGCGGAGCCACTGTTACTGAACCCTGCGGTAACTGCACCAAGTTGATGGGAACCTGATTTATGGGTTCTTCGGAGGGTTCTTTGTGAACCTGAATAGTTGCCTCGTAATTAGCGAACGAATGGCCGGTGCTAAGTATCAGCTGATTTGAACAGTCGCTTGTCTGATAAATATTGGTCATGTGATCCACCCTTGTGGGACCACCAGTTACGGGCAAATTGGTGGATTTTGATGGCACAGATGTGACACTGTCATTAAAACTATCGGGTAGTAAAATATAATTTATGTTACCAGTGAAAGTATTGTTTTGATCAGGTGTACGTGTTAGAACATGTAAACTATCCGACAGACCTGGGGACCAGTATAACACGGCACCATTGAAATCACAGTTACAAGAAGAAAGCAGTGTCTGTTTTGTGCCTAAGTCATTTGGAGAGAGATTGGTAACATTAATATTGGCGTTGAAATTTTTCATCTCAACAGATTCTAACAACTCTTTTGTCATTGGTTGACAGTTGTGTGTGCTTTTATTAGTCAACATCAAATTTATGTCAACCGGTGACACGTCCTCAGGAAACCCCTCGTTACCTTCCGATGAGTGGGATTTGTTCACTTCGGTTTCATGTGGTTTACATCGCAGATGTTTTGACTGAAACACTTCGTTGTATTCCTGACAACGTTTTTTGTAGACGACAACAGCAACTCCACCGAACAACAGTAGACATACTAGACTTAAACCCACTCCAAGACAGATTGTGGAAATAGAAATGGTTCTATCTTCATAGTCTTCATTAACATCTTCTCCCACTATCTTACGTGCAATTTTTGTTTGACTACTTGCTGTCAGTTGTGGTTCTGACACAGTTGCAGCAATTCGCATTTTCAGTAAACCCTCAGCAGGTGGTATACCCTGACCAACAGAAATAACGTATGGAACCATTTCATATTTTTCACCGTTCTCATCGCCAGCCAGATCGTATGTTTCAAACTGAACCAGATTGGCATTAATTGTTTCAAGGGTTACATTCACAGCGGAACCGAGCGGTTCATCGGGATATCCAGGAGAAACAAACAAGTGATTCCGAATGCGGAACCTACCGAATCGTAGATGAGCAGCTGTTGGAAATGTAAGCATAGGCTTCCATTGGGAAGATTCTCCATCACGATCAAGTAATGTTTTTTCTTCAATAAACTGCCACAAACGTGACGCGTTAATCACAGTCGAATCAATCGGTGTTAACTGTCCTGGAGTCAGTCTGATCTCCCTTGTCTCTAGACGTGGCCGAATTTGGATAGTTATTTGAGCATCTGTTATATGAGCATAATCAGCGTTGTAGCTTTCGTTCGTGTAAAGGTCGGTTATATTTGTTCCGACAAATGACAGAAATGGTTGTGACGAAAACCTTAGTCGATCGGGGATCACGTCTGCCTCGGCCGACCATATACGCAATATGAAAAAGTCAGTCAATACAGTGTTGTCAATCAACTCATACGCCAAACGACCGCTTAGCAGCTCACTTCCAGTAAACTGAATCACTGGAACTGTGTCTAGATAAATAACTCCATGACTTGGCAACTGGATAACAGAGAAAATAATCTCTTGCAGTTGAATTACATCGTCCTTAACCTGGTTGTCCAAAGTGCTGATCAAACTCAGACGAATATGTTCTGAACTCAAAGTAACGCGTTGATCTCCCTGTAGTATGTCCAGAATTGTCACAACTACCTTGAACTTTGTTGGGACAACGCGCAGAAGAACTGTGCCGGAGAGCGCAATACGTGATGACTGCTGAATGCTTTCCTCTTGTACGCGGAATGAGAATGAGTCCAACACCGGGGTAGATGAATTAACGTATTTTGCACGGTAGTACACTAGCCCGCGGTTTATGTGGGCTTGTGTAAAAACGCAGTGTTCGATACAACGTGGGAACAATTCGTATTTATCCATACTTGTGTGTAACGAGAAATGTTTCCGTGTAAGATCAGCTATTAACAAGTGGCCAAACTCCGGATAGGATGTGACGTATATGAACAGGTTATCTGCAGGTGTGTCAGCATCTTCAATGTGTATCTGATCGATTGTCAACAACACTCGGGTCCCACCAAGTACATCCATAACCCCTATTCTGTCTGACATGTGGAAAACAGGTGAATTTTCTGAAGCAGTCCCACCAGAGAGTGGTCGAATGAGCCGGGGACGTTCGTCGTTCATGGGTTTGATCAAGATGGGGAAAATGATGAAAATACCCCCAGATGTTATATGTGCATCGGAGAATCGAACCTGAAAAATTGTGCAGCACGAAAGGTCGGATTTGAAACACGGTCAAGTTTTGATCATGGTTACTGAAATATGAATGGCATTTTTCTATGGAGAATATTATTTCATTAGTATGACCATAATCTAACAACCGAACTAACACAGTTACACGTATTTACAATTGCTGAACGTCAGTTAAGACAAACTCAACGTAATTGTCAAAAAGGGGGTTTTCTTAACGGTTCTTCTACAAAGAAATATCACACAATGTTTCACTCAATGGTAATTCATTGAAACGCAAGCTATTCCCTTACATCGAACTTGGAAGTTTAACACCGTAATAGTGAGGTTAAGATATTTTGACCTACTGTATACGAGTCATATCAAGCAAAATCATACCGTTCCTTGTAAACGTTCAGATACAGCAATTCTTGTTGCTATGCAGTGATTAATAGAGTCTTATTAAAACATACAGTGATCCACTACTTATTGCAATTTTAGCTACCAAAATTCTCCTTTTATTTTCAATATAAACCTGTTGGTTGCCTTTAAGACATGAGGGAATATTGTCAGAAGTCACCAGGGTCGTCTTCTGCAAAGGAAACGTATAAACCTGTATGGGTCCGAACAGAGTAGTCAAAAAGAACAAAGTAAATCCTATGTACATGAGTGGCACCGTACATAAGACAAGCATGCCAAACAGTTCAACGATCTCTCAGTTGATGCTCTGAAACCTCGGACTAATATCCATGTAAACTAGCTTAGACAGAATCAATGAGGTTATGATGACGATTAATAAATCTCGCTGGATTACCTGTTCAATGTGCTGCGAACAAAATACCTTATTACAAATTGTCAATAAATTCAGATATCTCTAGTGACAGGCGCCACATGCGTTAAGTCCGTACTGGTATGACAACATTTTAGGAACACATGTTATAATACCATTGTACATTCCTCAAGGGGTATAATCAGTAGTGGTACAAGTGAGGTTAAATCTGATAATATGGCAACTGGCCACTAAAAGTATGTAATCTACACCCATTATTATGACACTTATTAAATAAACAATCACATTGTAGCGGATAGTTTAATGCCGTTCATATTTGATTACTACTGCCTAAATAGTGGACTGTACTTTATAACAATTAACATCTACTTCTGTGAGGCTACCGTGGAACCAGGATGTATCATTGTTAAAGTTACTGACAGTTGCGCATTGAACTTTAGAGCTTGCATGCAAACCTGTTAATTTACTTGTGTAAAACGTTTACTTTGCATAATTTCGTCGATGCCATACATTATGTGAGAGATGCTTGTGTGGTCTACAGACGAGCCATATGTTAATGCATATTCTATTATTGTACTAATCACTTATTTTCAAAGCTGTTTCATTGTTTAATGCAATTGGAACTCTTATTTCAAGACCAGCCACATTATGCCGTTGTATTACCATTCACAAGAATTGACCTCCTATCGAAACTGATCTGCGTTTATAAATTCCGATCTTAAGATTTGTCTCTATTAGCTGTGATAATCCCTGTCCGTTTTCAAGTTTGTAATTTTCTACTCAACACAGTCGGTTATCAGTTTACGTAGACACCCCGATTCTGTGCTTTGTTCCGTCAGAGAAAGTTTCAACAATCCAGTTTGTTGTGAAACAGCTTCCAGTGTACACATATCACATACTTCCATCACTCCGTTCCTGATTATTTGAAATTTGGCTGGCAGGCGCTGAACTACCACTCACAAATCCTGTTTCTTCTATTGTTAAGTTTAACTCGAATATATTTATTTATTGCAAATGCCATTGGTGCACCCGAATGCAACCGGTGCCCTAGCTTTTACCGCATTTACTGCGGTAATAAAAAAGTGGCGTAATTTCAGTATCGTCCAAATATTTGGAGCAGGTCCACTTCATGAAAGGCCGCTTATCAAGTGACACCAGAATTCACAGTCTGTTCAAGCAAATGCAGTGCAAATAATTGTTTGTAACCGTGACATTGCACTGCGACTCTAGACAAACTGTTGAAGGGATACAGTTCTCAGCTTGCCGATTTATTTGAGGAAAATGATCCTGCCTGAATTTAACGTGGTTCTCTTTATCGGACGGCTGCGTACTGTCACGTATAGTCAATGTTCCAGATTCCTGTTGTCTACTGGTTTACACATACGGCGTCAGTTCTGTACTATGTTATCTGGCGAACCCACTACTTTGCCCTGCTTCAAAATCATGTTTTGACGACAATAGGCTGTTTTCCAGTTATGTGTGTCTAACTGAAAACTTTTTTGTACTCAGAGCTAAGTCTAGGTTGCAGCTTTTAGAGATAGTGCGATTCTTACTTAGGCGAAGACGTTCTTTGAGCACTGGTATCTGTTTTGATCGCTTGTTTCGGGTAGTATCATCGGACAGGCAGCAAAATGATCAGGAAGTGGGAGTTTGGTGGTGTGTCATACAGTTTCTCTCATTCACTCATTGGGATGGATAACTGAATAATGTCCTAAGCATGTCACCTTGTTGCTTGACACGCCGATTACTTATCGCCTATGCCGCAGCTGTCTGGTTTATGGCAGAGGGTTGACAAGTGACGACCAGGCGTGAAGGAGTGAAGTTCATCTAGGAGTATGCCACTGTATGCTGAATTCTGCACCTGGGTATATGTCTCCGCCACCCACATAGTTGGTGGTGGAGATTCCAGATAAGGTGGCGGCCAATCAGATCAGTAGCATGAATGTTGCTTCTGCTTGGCCGTGTTTTCCATGTATTAGATCCCTCTGTTCTTTTCCTTTTTATTTTTTAGCCCGGGCTAACCAATCTCCATGGTTATATGACAGTCAAACGTCGGCGCAAACTACTGATGTGGAGCTGTCTTCGAGAATGACGACGAAGTGTATCGTTTGAGTTTTGAACACGTACATTAACGTTATTTTACTAATATCCTAGTGTCCAATATCAGTGCTCTAACTCTTTCATCACTTCCTTTTAGTGGTCATCTACTCTAATGTGCATGAATTTTAGATGTCACGTAATTGTCAGGTGTCTTTTGATAGCATATGGAATTGGTTAGCTCGACATATATGTTATATCAGTAAACTACTGGCGTGAGTTTTATGATTCACGACCTATCTGAATGTTCAATTTTTTCATCAACACTTCCGGTCAGCTATAAGTGATGTCTAAATAATGTTAAAAGACGTTTTATATTTGTGTTAGGCTCCTCCTTTTTGTGAACTGGTATCTAGACTCTCATTTTTCTATCGCCATCGTTTGTGCCAGTTAAGCTGTATCAACTGGTTCATAGCATAAACGTCAGGACATTTGATCGTCATCTTCCAAAAGGCAAGGTGATGAACATGCAAAATCAATGCCAGCTGAGTGATTCGTATGCTGGTGGAGAGACTACCATTCTACACCTTATTCCATAAGACTGCTGACATTCGAAAAAAACAGGTGATCACCTAGTCGCGGACCATGACAGCTTTGACCACTTCGGTATGCAAGAAAAACATATATTTCCTGCTAGATCGGAAAGTGCATGATTATCTACATCAATGTATAGAAGTGGATTCGGACATGATAGTATGGTGATATTGTATCCGTTCAGTGATTGACTGTTCTTTCTCTACAGGTAAATATTGAAGATATGATGGATTTAAACTGAATGACTCCACGCAGTTGACTACAGATTTGGCATTCACTTGGAATTTTCAGTATCAGTCCTCTCAATAAAAGCAATAACTTTGGGTTTCGATTTCGACAGACCCCCCAGCAATGCATATTTTTATTATGACCTGAAGTTGATTTCATGTACTCAAGTTTATAACACAGTAATTAGTGATTGGTGCGTTTACAGTGGTTTACAAAGTCACCTGATGAGAGCATCGTCGAAATTCGAATTCATGTTGTTGCATTGTTGCACACAAACGAGTTATAAAAGGAAAAAATTGAGATTATTGCCTTTCAATAGAAATCAGCTATATCCTTTGCTTCCGTTGCAATAGTTTTACTAGTTCTTACCCTATTTTAATCTTTATACACCTACGATTATTTCTAATCATCCAGTTCCCGAATGTTTTAAAGAAAAAGAAGTGATCCAGTGATAGTTCTCAACACGTCTACATTTGAATGTTAGCTTTTGCCTAATACCGCGCTGACTTTATCATGGTCATTTATTTTATTCCAAACGGGTAATTGTCCTTTCAATTAATTTGTTTAATTTTTCTGCATAGACAATAAAGATAACCCAGTAAATCTATTGTCACATGATGCGCTGTCAGTAATGCTTTCTGGTTATAACCAGCACCGGAACATGGCCTTTCAAAGCAATCTTTATTGTACAATGTTTGTGAAAGGTGCAGGATACTTATGAAATTACAATAATAACATAATTTGTCATTTTAATTTTGCAGGTGCAGTTTTTGCGTCTGAACTTTTAATCACAGTAACTCACATATGCACTTAGGATAAGCACTGACTATAATTCCAACTAATTTTTCTTGTAGGAAACGTAGGGATACGTATTGTGGAAAAATATTTAGGCTGTTGTTACATTTTTAACACTTCAAAGTAGTTGATCGGAGCCTCGTACTTCTTACCTGTAAATATAAAACATCACTAGTAGTATCCGACCCATCATGTGAATAACTCAGATGTCCTTTTGTTTTGTTCGAAGATACTACGGGCAAGATATCACCTTCAACGAGTTTGCCATCAAGTGAGCGTAAAACTCCGTGGTTTGGTTGCCTCCATAAGCAAAAATCAATAGCGTTCAATTCTGGGACCTTAACAGACAATCAGAAAGGAAGCATTAGTAGTTATCTGTTTGACGTCCTGTTACCAATACGTGAGGGAAAAGACAGATCATAAATCAAATGTAGTTACCTTGTGTGATTTCTCTTTATCCATCTCTTCATGTATGCTATGCCACATTTAGATTTGTCTTCTGTAACAAATGACCCACCAACCATGTACGTACTAACAAACG
Source organism: Paragonimus skrjabini miyazakii (assembly GCA_014338405.1). Taxonomy (NCBI): domain Eukaryota; kingdom Metazoa; phylum Platyhelminthes; class Trematoda; order Plagiorchiida; family Troglotrematidae; genus Paragonimus; species Paragonimus skrjabini miyazakii. The sequence goes on from JTDE01001124.1 coordinate 93,447, forward strand.
CTAGTGGTCCTGTCTCTAAGTAAATGTCAGCTGTTGCAAATGATGCGTTTCTAGCAGGTTCTGATGTACGTTTCCCTTTTATGATTTTCTGTATACACCTAATCTATGGTATGGCTAAACAGAAATCGGCTTTGACAACAAACCAACGTTTTCCGTGTTTTGATGACACATAAATGTGGAGAAAGATCAGGCTGATCCAGAACAGTGTTTGTTCTGATATTTTAGATGAAAGTGTTAAGGAAAAATGTTGACATGAAATTTACCTCAAAAACGTCAAACCAATTTCACAGGGGGATAATTCTACCTAGCCTATGAACGAGACAGCCCGCAAAATAAAATTTCAAGAACGTTGTACTAATTACTGTCTACCTCGTTTTAGCTAATCCTAACAGCTGGAAGCCGTACGAAGAAAATACGTCGCACTTTAAATCACCTTTGTGATTTCGGTAATTTCTGTTCACTTGTTAACCCGAAACAATCATTTTACTTTTCTTTAGTTTGTCAAAATCCAAGTGTCAGTCAGTGAAATTTTAAAAATAACTGGATTGGAGATATAACACTTGTGATCAATAACAACGCTGGTCACAGTCTTGTTGAACGTTATTTATATTTAAGTATAATTTAGTGCTTAGTTGTAATTCTTGTGGTCAGCTGGTAAACCATGTCTTGCATTGTCCGTATGGTGTTTGTGTGTCTTAGGTGTTTCTCTAATATAGTTTAGGTAATTCCACTTGGAAGTTAATTTTACTATTTGTACCAACAATAAAAGCTGAATTTTTTGTCGTGTTGTCTATAAAAAATGAATAGGTTACCAACGATCAAACAATGTTGCAGTCGGTATTAGAACCCAATAAAACGAAAAACCCTTCACTTCATAATTGGCAGAATGAGTTCACCACAATCTTATTTTATGAATTCAAAGATAGGTAAATTACAAGTTTATTCTACCACCATCAGATTATCACTAATTTGTACAAACATAAGCCTAGCTGACGATCCGTTTTGCATGGCTACTGTCGTTAAATTATGATAAGTACAATAAGCTGCATATCACAGGCTGATTTGATTATGACCATTTATTCTATCACTAAATATCACCATATCAAAATGTTACGTCGATGTAAATCAAAACTTACCGACAGACCGAATTCGACTGATTGTTGGTAAAGCTTCCTGAGAGGTGCCGCGTTAATATGTCTCAAATGGATATCACCCGTTGCACCTTCTTCGACAACCAACGGGTGGGTGTCTACCAGCCGCTGTTGATTTTGTACCGTGATATGCTTGTACGACACCGAAACATTAAGTCGAACCATATCGAAGGTATCAATTAGGTTTTGTTTCCACACCATTTTTTCACTAACTGTTAGAGTACCCAAAATGCTGACATTAAGAAACACCTGGTCCTCAAATGTTGCATCCAGGTCAAGTGTGGTGCCTGATTGAAACATGTAACAGACTTGTCCGTTTTCAATATCGCCCTAGAAAGTTGAGAATAACCATAACAGTAGAAGCACTAGTAACAGAACTGACAACGAGTATTTCAATTAAATAACTGAAAAGGTTCTAAACGTCTGCCGATACTGTAAATAACTGAACTCAACTATAAGGTTTTTAACCCACTGTGTCACCATAAATCGAGAATTAACCAATAATAAACGATGTAATAAAGCGAAAATAGCCACTAGCCCATGGAATGCTCAAAAACAATACAAACGGTATTTGAATGATTCAGACGGAAGAAAGCTTTTGAAAAATCGAATTCACAAACCTTATGACGGTGATCTGTTCGATAATATGTCACAATGAAAAAAAGTCAAAGCGCTGATTTTATAACACCTCGGGATAGCAACTGTAAATATTAACTTGTAAGATAATCCGGTATTTTTCATTTATGAATTACATGTGGTAATGGCAATACAAATGATTGATCCCATTCAAAACACCCAAAAGCCAAAATCACGACCAATACACGAAAAGTTTAACACTACTCTTTTTAGGTACTGTTGCACTTTGAGACACAGTTGGTTGGTTGTTATTTGTTTTGAATTTAATTTAGTGTTGTTTTATCAGGTATAATAATTTGCATTAGGAATTGTACAGACAATCTCTGGTACATAAATCTCGTTACTTTTCAGTGAGTTATTTGCCATATAAAAAATATTCATCTCGGCCATTAACACTTAGGCTGTGGGTAGATACTCCGTTGTTTTATATCAGGCGGAAAACTTGTTTATCGTAACCCTATGAATAAGGCATGCCATAGTAACTATAGCATGTTTTCTGGTGGATATGCTCATTATAAAACCAATATCAACAAAAGAAACCTGCCCGTTTATAGTAAAACAGTTTCGCGTTTTTACCTGCGTGAACTTCCGAACACTTTTCATATCCTTCCTGGTCATCACGGTTGAAGTTACACATGCTGCTGAGTTGAGCAGTGTCCCACCAATAGGATTCCTGGCCACTGTGAAGATAATGTTGGTCTCCGTCCTCTCTTGCGTTCTTGATGAAGCAGAACACAACTCCTTTGAAATTATGGTGTTATTCGGATAATGTAATGTTCGATACGAAGGCTCAGAAATAGTCTCGCGTAGTTCGTACTTCAAGTGCCATGAGGAAATAGTTTCAAAACTTAAGTTTTGAAGGAAAACACAAAGCACGTATTAATTAAAACAATAACATCTTGTTAACTTCAATCGAACCATTCAAAATAAACCATTTATGTGTACAGTTCCAAACAGCTATTTCGCACAGTTTGCTCACACATGAACATGAGAAGTAAGTAAACCTT
>JTDE01001124.1:96340-124135 GCA_014338405.1 Paragonimus skrjabini miyazakii
TGGCAAAGATTAAAAGACAAAACAAAAAGCCATCAATAATAAGCTTTGCTGAACAAGCGACATGTTATTATACAATGTTTGATAAAAAAGATGAATGAATTGAATTTTGAGACTAAAATTGCACTGTTAGGCTTTGAAAGGTTAATTGTCATTTCTTCTTCTCCATCTAGATTGCGTAATGTGGTTTTGTCTGATGATCCCCTTATAGATACGGTAAAGCTGAAAGGAAAAAGGGCATTATTCCAGTAGTTGCTGATGATGCGCCCCACCTATGCTAATTGTTAGTAAACTGCCATATTAATTGAAGTACATAGTTGAAATCCATTCCTATGTACGTGACGATTCACAAGTAGTCTATAGTTATCATTGTTTAGTTCTAACAGAGATTCCTTTTCAGAAGTGTAACCTATATTGGAAGAACGATCAGAAAACTGGACAGAAAACATCTGCGTACAAGTGACATTGTGGTCAAGAATTCAGTCGAGAATTTCTTTCCATTTTGCAGCACTCACAAGGAAATAATGGGGATTAAACATAGCAAAACAAAAGCCAATATACCTGAAGAAACAATTCACGACACTCAAACGAATGTTAAGCACAATCGAAAATCATTATCATTACAAGATGTCGTTTCAGTTAGATTCTTCTACTTGGTCACCAGGGTAATTGACTGCAACATGTTCCACTTTTATCGTCTCAGCATGTTTCCTTCACATTCTCAGAATGGATTTTAGTTCTTTTCAGCGACAATCACGCCTGTCCGTTGCATCTACAATTGCATGCATTTTCTTAAGAAAGTCATAGTTTTAGCGTTTAAAGGTTGTTTATCGTTCACGTGTATTCAGTATTCTCGGTACGGTGCAGTAAAATGCACAAGGGATTAGCGTTATCAAGAAGTTGGGTCTGTTGTGAAGGACAATGTCATCTTAGTAAACGTTTATGCATCATCTTTCTTAAACGTTTACAGAAGACATACTACTGGATAACTGGAAATTCACTTGTCGACACAAAACTTCCAGTTTTAGCATGACTCTCTAGCTCAAACCTGAATAAATTCGACAGAGAGGAAAACGACTCAAGAAATGTGTTGACCATTGAAAAGCTTCATAATTTGTTTTGAGTTGCTCACTCCATAATGCGCTTTTTTATTGAAGCTGTGGTTTTTGAAACATATCTTCATGATCGAAACGCTTACAACATTTTAGATTCACAACGTCAAGTTTCACTGATCCTTGACATAAATAAACGACATAAGTGGGATTTGAGACCGCGTCAGATAGTCAGAAATGGAATATGAATTGGTGTAGAGAAGACACACCGCAGCACTCACGACTACAACACAACTTCATTTTGCGGAAGGCAATAATATGTTTTAAACGTTGAAGTGCTTTCATTTGAAACGCGTGGTTTGGGCTAATCAACTCACCCGAGTGGAAATGCTGCCACTGTCCGGCTGTGAATGAAATGTAGTGTGAATTTGTGTACCTGAAACCGGTAAATGTGTGGTCCAGTTCGTTCAGTCGTTCCTATCACAAGTAGGAAATCGAAGCCACACTTCTCATGTCGCAAGTCATCTGGATCAAATGAAACAAACAAAAGTTAGACTAATTTATGACCGAGTTGTCGACCAAACATTTTAGATTTACAATTATTAAATCATTTGACAAATAGCAGGATTTCTTGGTCATAATCAACATTTTTCTCGATGCGTATGAATTTTTAACCCATTATTCATGGGATATAAAAGGTTGCTTGAGGTAAATTGTACAACCTTCTCAGTTACTTTTCAGTGGAGACCATTACATTTCGTAACACGGCTAAGCGTCAAACCGGTCGATAGCAACCTTAAGTATCTCCATTCGTGAATATAGGTTACAGAATGAGTGTTCAACATGAAACCGTGTATCCAGCTTCACAAGATTAGTAGATATTTTGTTACTCTTCCGGGAAATTCTAGCCCACAGCAGTTTAAATGTGGTTACAGTGTTTATAGAGCAAAAGTCTGGTGGGTAGTGGGACTCCCACATTTGTGCGTACATTGGTCAAGTTTCAAATAACATAGTCAATCAGATAACCTTGATCGTCCATTTAACAGTCTGTCAAATTAGCAACTAATATGCTTAATGAAAGTAAAATGGGCCCAAGTATTAGTTGTTGGCTCAGGTGGACGCCCGTGTATATGAAATAACAGTGTTCAGTGTTATCACACGTGACGATACACTGGGGTTCATTTTCGCACGCGTTTGGGACAATTACTTGAAACAATTCAGCGACACGAGCGCTGCGCTGAAAGAATCACAGTTTACAGTTCAGCTAAGACGAATCTAACTTGCAGTCAGTTAGGTAATCGTTTACAGACTCTCTTCATAAGCATTGAAAAGAAGCTTGTTTGTAGGATTAGGCATGTAAGTTCCTCGATTATCATCATGATCATCATAGCAACCATGAGCCTGATCAAAAGACGCTGCAGTTCGGGCCGCCACTCACATCAACATTGACGTGGAATATCCTAGAAGAAAACGTTACTAAAAAGGTTGAAAATCAATAAAAGAAGAGTAAGCGGAAGAACTAAAAATGGTATGGATACAGATACATAACTGACTGCAAAACGCCGCCATCTCAGATAATGTCTCTAACCATCGGTTTAAGTGATCAAGGGGACCCCATCCAGGTAGGAGACACTTACCCACTTTGCTCAGTGAAGCAGTCAGGGTCTTCATATTTCGTGACCACGCTGTTGCTTGACCACCACGTGGTTTGACCCAACTGTTGGTGGCCTCAGCATATAATGCCCGGTACGGTAAACGATTAGATGACATACGGAGTAAGTACGCAAGCTGTGCACCGTAATTAGTTGACCAATTGATCGCGCATCCCTAGCGTTCCGGAATACGCGCCGGCGAACTGCCATAATGCACACGCCATCAGTCCACTTAATATGAACCAGTTGGCAGAGATAACGATGGTCAAACACAGCAAGCCTGTTGGTATCTTCGTTGTGAACAGGCCACGTTTCCGAACCATAGAGCAAAATGGAACGCACACAGGCATTATATACCCTTCCTTTCAGCGACAACCGGACGTCTTTTCGACGCCACAGATGACGCAGTTTGGCAAACGCAATTCGTGCTTTTGCAATCCTCGCTGATACCTCATCAACAGTATCACAGGCTGACTAGATAGTGCTACCCAAGTATGTGAAACTGTCCACATTCTCAAGCAGGTTACCCGCAATGAAGAAAGTGATGGTAGAAATGCCCTAGTCTTGAAGTAACCACTTTGCGCTTTGAAGGTGCAAAGCGCATTCCATACAAACCAGCTGGGTCGCTCAACCTGTCCAGCATGGTCTGCATGTTTTCGGCAGAGGGGCTAAGTAAGACAATGTCGTCCGCGTACTCCAGATCGGTCAATCTAGCGCCAGGAAGGATCTTAACACCAAGCCCACTGTATTCCCGAAGCGCACCCTCCAGAATGTCGTCCATGACCAAAATGAACAGGAAGGGAGAAATCGGACACCCTTGACGAACACCACTAGAAGCGATGAACTCCCGAGACAGTTGTCCTCGATTATAACCTATAACATTTGAGGGTTTTGATCTAAACTAAAAGTTTCATATTGTTTGATCCAAAATTTTGTCAGAATGGGATAATCACATATACTTATTATTGGTATTCATCTGACACAATATATCACAAACTCTGCATCTTGGAGATACAAAAAGCAGCACCTAACTCGCTTTTGTAGCTGTCACAAGAGCAGTTTGCTGGGCGTTATTTCGTGAAATATCATCTTTGTAGTCTGCTCATTAACTCAACACCGATTCGATACGAGCCAGAGTTAATTGGTTCGAAAGTTCTCTACAGTTTTATCAGCGAGACTGTGCAAACTAACTAGGCAGTCAATCCTACCGGTGGAAGGATGCAAGTACTGCCCGTCAAAACCCGGTTAGCTTTAGTCCCGTTTCTCTGTATCCAACGGCTTATAGGTATTTCTGAACTTTACCTGGAAGAGCTTTTCCTTTCGATGATCTTATCTTCAGAACAAGCCACAACGTAGGGCTGTCCGCTGTTGTACTTCCTTTCACATGGCTCAAGATACTTTAAGATATTTCGAACAACATTGATAAAACCATAGTGATAGCCACTGGTGCACATCAGTTATGACAGCCATGACAAAGTATCGTCTTTACTCGCTATGTCGCACTGACGCTGAACAGGTTTCATGGAATTGAAAGTCTTTCACTTAAAATGACTTTTCTTTTGATGGAAACAAATGTTTCACTCTATTCCAGAGGATATTCGGGCGTATTGTACTCATTACATACAATTGTTTATATAATCTCTATAGTTTTTGTTTGCCCGGTCAGGGAAGGAGGGTGGAAAAATATCACATTTGTTAACTGTTTCTGCACAGCAGTCGTTTCCATGTCGTTTACTCGCGATCCACTAGCCGAGAATAATTTTCACTTTGATCATTCATATATAATATTTGTAAGAAGAATTTTTAAAACGAAAAATCACTTATTAGGACTAAAAACTACAAACTAACTATTTTGAAGGAGCACATTTTTTCAAACTTTCGAAACTCTTAATAAATGTTAAGAGGTTTGCGGTGCAAGACCTTGAAAATAGTTAAAATGTTTTTTTATTCAGTTTTTTGTTCTGTGTCGTACTTTTTTATGGTTTTCTTCTTCACGACTGTCTTCACGTTGATTGAAAGGATACAACACAGAACAAACCAACCACCGAGTTCATGTTTGGATTTGATCTGGCCAACTGGACGACTCGAATATCATACTTCATGGAGATTATTCGTGGGAAATTATTACAGAACTGTCCTAGTTATGTTGCACGTAACTAGTTTATTTTCTAGCCCACCCAAAGGTTTGAACACTAAACTATTGTACGGCATGTGTTTCAATTGTCATTTTATCGTAAACTGGTTAATTCTTGCTGTTCATATTTGCATACTCCAAAAACTTTCAGTTTACTTGACCCAAAGTTAATTTAAAGAAAGCAAATTTTAGAAGCTATCGTAATTTTGATCCAACGTCAATTGATTTTACGACAGGCTTGCTCCATTTTATCTGATCAAGTAATTCAGGGTTTCAGGAAATTTGTAGACCGATTCAGTTTTACCTAGTTATCAAGAGCTCAGCTTTGCTGTTCACAATTCAGCATTTTTTTCTGCTTCATCGCTGCATAAAGGTGCTAAATCCTCCTCCTCTCCAACTTCCGAAAGTACGATACGAATTCCAGTTTAATTCCCTTCGAATTCCTGTTTCAAGACAGCGCTGATGTTTTCCTATGTTACAATGCATTACCACCTAGATTAATTGCATAAATATCCATCTCTATTTTCACTGCAAGGAACTAATTGAAAGCAGTAAATCTTTCCCGTATCGCCTGATTAAAGCCTGGAAGATTGTTATTTTATTTCGCAGTTTCTCAATCGTAGGAATGCATTTGGCAACGGAACGACTTTGACGGTTTAAAAAATATCACTTCCTATAGCGAGTTGCACTGGCGGCTGGGTCTACATCGGTCAAAGAAAAGTAGTCATTCTTGACGTTTAACACCAGCCGCTGAGTGCTGCTGGTTTAGGCATCCCACGTCTTTAACCTTCATGCCCCATGAGCAATGAGAACGGGAGTAAATTACGCTTTGGCGCCTAAGTCGAGAATTCAGTTCAGCACACCTCGCAGCAGAAAAAGCATTACTGGTTACCCGCTGAGTATCACTCAAGACATAGTGGATAAGTACGCTCCCAGACTCTGGTTCCAGACAATGCTAAGCTTTTGGTGTAAAGATCTGTGAAGGTGTGGGGAGACTGCAAGGAGTACTAGTCGGTTTGCTAATTGGATTAGAACAGCCTAGCGGTTCACGGTAGTCGAACAAAGTTTACTGCCAATGAATGACGTGTGTTAATTATATTAATATCTTCCAAGGAAGTTTAAAGCAGACCGGGTTTTTTGCGCGCTTCAAGAATAAGTATTTCTGAAAGGTTATTTGAGGGAAGAATCTGATGCAGCAACGCTTATAAAGATTTCCGTTCATTTTTCGATTTTGTCCACAATGCACTTTAAACTGGTGTGAAGGCTGACTATATTTTGTATAGGATAATCTACTTAATGTTTGTGTAGGTCAGCAGCATGTTTTTTGCTTCTGCGAAGCTTTGCCGAAATCTGACAAGCAGCATGAATAACGAGGTCAGGCGAAAGTTACTGTTTTACTGGCCAAAGTGTGGTCAAATCTAGACCGCGCCAGTGGTGAAACGCGTAACTCACAGATTGCCGAACCCATCGCCAAGTCTATTCTTATGTGCTGTGCAGATGTTCCTCACTGGAGCATATCTGATTGCTGTCAGTGCGTGTAAAGATGTGGTCCCTGTAAATGCAAGGCATCGTGAACTTCAGGTAAACTTCTTGGTACCATTACTGTGACAATCACAACAGGAGTATTGTTTCACCAGACAAGGTTGTTGGGCGAAATTCGCGAATGAAAGTGTGAGTGAACTCAATATTTGCAGAGTAGTACTAGTTTTAACTGTTTCTTGCATAGTGGAAGGAAACAGATAACACAACAAAATGTACAGCATTCTACTTTTGATGATTGTTGAATGATAGTGCTTTAGGATAACGTTACTTGCTAACTGAGGTGTTAATAGTCTGTATACTAATGAACTGGTTGTTACTTTTGCATCGAGACAACTAGACATAAAGTAAAAACCAATAATGGTTTATGCAGCATTAATATTTGGCTGTTAGTTGGTTGCTTTCCATTTAGCTCTTTCAAAACTCAATGGACTATCCGGTTCGGGCATCTTCATTATACACATCTATTGTGTTACACTCGAAACTTTTGGTCCCTTTCTAATAACGTGGAGGTGTGCTGACGAATTTTTAGATGGTCTGTTCATGTTAACGAATTTTAAGGAAATATTAAGGTCTTCTATAGGCCGATAATGCGGTTCGTTCAATTGTTTAAGTGTGCATAGTATATGGTTTTTGTGTAATCATAGACAGATGGAGTAATTTGACACGGCCCAAAACAAATTAAAATGCATGTCTGTATTTTAGATGTTATGTGTGGATCGGCTGTGTAAACGTCAGTCCACTCACGCTCTGATGGAACCATACCTTTCTGCAAAAGATGCCATTTGCAGGAATAAAATTTTTTAGATGTTTACCCTGAGCTACTTGTTGTAAAACGTACACAATCCATTGTTATCAACAGTTGATCGAAAGCAAACCCTAAAAACCTGTGTTTAGATGTTAATGTGTCGGCTACTTCTGCATCATCTCATTAGTTTCATCACTAGAATACACAAATTTGTTTATCCCAACTCTATTTTCTGATTGCTCTAAATGTCTGAATGCTTGTAAACTTAACGTTGCTCAAGTCAGTCAGATGTACTGTTAACCGTGAGTGTTTTGGTTGACGTAAAAAAGATTGAAAACGTTTTAAGAACTAGGCTGAGAGAACACACTTTTAAGTGGATCATTTAACAAGCGTATATGTAAGTAGTCATCACCAAAACGATTATTATTATTTATCTGTTGGGCAAACGTTGACAGTGATAGTACAAAAGTTAATTTTGGGCTGTAGGAACCGCTGAGGATACCCTTCTCGCCAGTCTACATGTGAGTAAGATCCAACCTCATGTTGGTAACTTCGCAGTTTTAGCCGAAGAAACTAGTAGATGCCATTATATGTTTGAGCAATATCGTAAACTTTTACTTTTGTGTTGGTCGCTTTCAATTATGACAACACAGTTGTACGATTTGATGAACTAATCCAATATTTTTAGTGTCGGGTTCTTTGTAAAATCTCTAAAAGGTTGGCACAGTTATAACGTTCGTTTTGTTGTGTAAAACATAGCATACTGAAATATTGTACATTTTCAGACGAGCGTTATACCGGGTTTGACAAGAAGGATTAACTGACATTATACTGAAAGAAATTGAATAAGGTAAACTAAAAAGTAGGTAATAACTGCAGTGCATGAATGTGGCAAACAGGAGCACGAATCGTCCACCGCACGGCATTTTTCAGTGTTGTACAGAAAACTTAACCTGTCGAATTCGTTTACTGTACTTTATTCAATTTCACGTTCCAGCTTGCTAAACCTAACTTCGCTCAAAAATTCAAGCACTGCTGTTTTTTTCTAAGTTCCGACTGTAGTTGACTGTAACAGTTGACTGCAAATTCTGGCATTCTGTTTCATATGTCTTCTTTTCGACTTGATGGCTCATAGTTACATATAAATAGTTTATATTATGCATTATTGATGCCATTGACAAATGAATTCAAAATTCATTAATGCGACATCAACATTTCATAACTTTTACTCAACTCACACTTGACATATGGCTGTTTCATTAACTCGATGTGTGTTCAAGAATTAAAATTTTACTGGTTGGTCACTCCGAGAAAAATGGAGCTGTTGCATTTTGGCAACAGTTTGTCAAACTAACCTTTGTGTACAAAAAGAACGCGCCCGTCCTGAATATCTTGCTGAGAAAAACGCTGAATTTTGCTTCTGTGGTTTTCCACGAATGCCAAAAATCCAGAAAACGTTGCTAGTACCTGATAGTATATTGTACCTTGCAAAATGTAATCAAAACAAATTTGTACTGGCCTCAAAAGTGAACTGATATTTATTGCATCATGAGGCATGAAGAAACAAATAACAATTTGAACCATCTATGCTTCCTATCCTCTTTGTAAAGTGGTTTATAAAAGAAGTGGCCACTTCATATAAACTCATTCAAAGCACTGTAGTATTATCAGTGGTCAACTAGGCATGATTTTTCGCGACATGCTACAGTAAAGTTTATGTCTGTAACATCGTCTTTGATAAGTGTTAAATTAAAACCAAACGACAACTAACAAATTTGGCAATCTTCTTTAAATAAATAATAGCAAAATTATGTCTGAATTTAATTGAAACGTTTTATACTGTTAAAGTTGTCTTTTCTGAATTCACAACAGACCAACCTATGCGTACAACAATGTAGTATTGTTAAAAACTACTGACTTCATGGAGTAATCCGCTTTCTGTAATCAAATACATAGGCTAAGCGAATAGCTTTTCTTTTATCTGGTTTCTAAGTTGATTTATTAGACAAAAGACGTTGGCCGCCAAAGTAGAAAGTGATTCAACAAGTTTCATGAATGTAATTGAAATGACCCTTCACATATCAATCTTTTAGGTGGTTCCTTCTGTCCAAGGCACTTCAACATTCACAAACCTCAAAGTAAGCCTCGTGATACCTAGTAGGAGATACGGCGAAACAGAATTGAAAATTAGTTTAATGGAGACTGAAGTATAAACCGGTCTATTTGTTTAGAGGATTTCTTTTGTCAGACTATGCAAAACAAATGGAAACGTTTACAAAAGGTTAGCTTAGGTATTTCAAAAAGCTATGAAACGTTGAAACATTCATTCGGTAAGTCGTCACTTATATACCTTCAATCAAGTGAAACCTTCAATTGATATAAATGAATCTAATGATATAAGTGTTAACGTAAGATACATTATACGCTGATAAATTCATGTAATTAATACTACTAGCTTAGCCTTTTGATAACGGTTTTACGTAGCTCACAAACTGTTAGATAACTGTCACCAACATTCCGGTAATCAGTTCACTCGACTGAGCGCATACTAACTTTTGACGCAACAGCATAGTTTCACGGATAAGCAATAACATTTTGTTATTGGATACGCACCAGCTTTGTTGGTTTGGCCCTCACCGTTTGCCAAATTTTGCTTCCATTCGGAATTAAATCAAAGGCAGCACACTTTTGTGCTTGCACAAAGTCATTGTTCTCAGTGATAACAACGACAGAATTTTCATTTCTCATTCCATAGAAGTGCGGCAATTATCTGTCTAACACGATGTTTTCAATTGTTTCTTCTGAAAATCGTTCCCGAACTATACGATCGGACGGTCGAATGCCTCCTAGTTTGGTTATCAATTTAGCTGTGTCTAACTGCAACAATTTACTAATTACCTTTTTCCTTGATAATGACTTTGTGCCAGTTACCAAAGACTTGTTCTACCAAAGTAAGTAATTTAAGATTTCATTACCGCCTGGTGATTTTCCTGCAGAATAGTTCTTCTTAACATACCAACTGATCCACTACAAGCTACTTGTCATCTGATACATCCAATTTAATGAAAGTTTAATTTTAATTCCTCAAAGAAACAAAACTACTCGCAGCTTTTAGTGATTTTTCACAGCTACAGGTAAAACACATACGTTTGATTTGCTAAATGAAATAAAGTTGTGTTTTACAACTGACCGGGTGGTCTTACTATCTGAAGAAAAGTTTCATCAGGTTGTAAAAACCCGTTGGTTGCCCATCTTCAATGGTATTTTTGTCTTCCACCTCAACGAATTCATTCATGAAGTTTGCGAGGGGTTGGCCCCTGATATTTATCTTATTCCGATTGTCCTGATGTTCTCGCATTTCTCTATCCCCAAATAGATCCAGTTGCAAATTTCTGTATCTCCTCAATATTCTACGGAACCTTGACTTTACCTTACCGAGTATACAGCATATAAGGAACATGCTTTCGATAATCTACTATTACGGAAATAAAGTTGTTGAGGATATGATGACAAGAACTAAGATTGGCTAATATCAGAGTTACCAGTAGGCACAAAGATATCATCACTGTTTTAGATACAGGATAGATTTACGTTTCGTTACAGAAGTCACTTGTATGTGTACAGGTGGGTGAGAAAAGAGTGGGAACTAGTCAAAACCAACAGAGTTTTGAGACTTGAACGAGTTTTTTTAGTGAAAGAAATGCTGAGTTAAATAACCGGAATGCTCTCGATTCGGTTGCTGGTAAACTCATCCGCCTAAACTACTTGGGTATTTTTACGTGGCTCGAACTGTTATCGAAACGCCCACTTAGTTGTTGATCACGACAAGATGTGAGCCATCGAGAATATATTTCTCATGTTTTTCTCTCTAAGTTAAGGTAAATTTTTGTTTTTCATAAGTGGGTTTTCTAACCTAATAATAAACCTCTGGAACTACCTTCAAGTTTTACAAATTGTCTGCCTAAAACTTGGCTTAAATGTGTCAAATATTCAAATCCAGACATTCATAAAGTAACTTATGAATTTTGTATTTGGCTTTGACTCAGTTTACCTTGAACATTAATCTGCTAATCGTGCATGTCTTAAAATGCACTCACAGAGCAGTATCAAGTCAGCTGACGAGCTACTAAATTATCTAACATATCAAATGTCGTATATTGCACTACTCATTTGCAGAATTACCATGGTAACAACTGGCAAACCTGCAGCTTCATTTTATGTGAAATAAGCCACTTTTGTATAACTTGTACATAAACAACACACATTATGTTGCTAGGATACCAGATTTTGATCATCCTTATTTTAAAACTGCCATAAATAAGATATTATTCAGGGCCATTGAGCGAAAAACATTTTTTCCCTACCAGATTGTGAAGAAATAAATAAATCTCTTTAACACAAATATGAATAGCATGAGATTAGTTTTCTTTGTTGCGATAGATTTTGTCGCTTGCGGACAACTGTCGATCCGATTAGAGTTAAACGAGACAGACAGGGTAGCAAACGCAGTAAAGCATTTATTATCCTTCTACAGAATTTTTACTACGACGTCCTTTTGACTTTATTTGAGCTTTTCAGCGTTGGGGTAATTGTCCCCTTTAAAAAGACATCAGTGTTAATCGTCAGCATCCGAAAAAACCAAAATCTCATCAGTTCTGAAAAAAGGATTGTGTATTATCTATCTAACGATATTGTGAGCGTTAAGTGGACAGTATAGAATTACGATACGTCGGAGTTGTATTCAACAGCAGTTCTGTTCAAGGTTACATGCTGCAGTAAAAATGGGTATCCTATTCAAAAATTTACTACATTCTGGAGCTGTTAAATTCATTGCGAGTTTAACGAAAAGCCCCGTTGCTGACGTTAATGCGCAGTCTTGTGTGAACATCAGTAATACGATTACAATAAATATATGTATATTTGTTCTGGCTACTCGTAAATGTTTCATATATTTTAAAGAATAACTCAGTGAAAATGTCCATTTATTAAAAGTGAATGTGCGTAAAAATGTCTACTTTATATTAAACGAGTTATTCTGTTGTGTACTCATCCAATTTGGCGTATAGCATATCTTGTGGGGAGTGGCAAATTCAGTTTCATTATTGCGATGTAAAACAAGTCATACGTTTTCATACGGTTTTGTTTTTCAATCTAGAGGCTATCCAGGGTTTGTAATCATTATTCAACTACACATCTGTGAAGCTGTAGGAAAGAAGCATTAATGTTTTCATCTCTTTTGGTTAGTCAGACAAAATGTTTATCACCGGCGCCATTCGATTAGTGTGATAGGACAGTGTTTGAAGAAATTACACTGCATATACGTTTAAGGGAGACTGTTTAGTTTGTGTCCAGCGAAGTTTATATATATAATTTATTCACGTGAACTTATTGAAGAGACCTAGATAATCAGTAAAATGCCTGAAATGTGCAACATTCATTTGATTCTGCTTGACACATCCAAACTGAGCTTAGTTCTCTCCTGTTTTGAAGTAGTGAGTATTGTCTTGAGTAGAAGTTTGCAAAAAAATAGCCGACTGTGAAAGTAGCGTCCTTATATGTCTAAATTCTAAACTTTACGCTTAATGGCATTCTCTTCTTGCAGTCCCACTCTGAAAACTTCAAAATGAAACTGAAAGTTTCTCACTAATTTTTTGACGAAAAATACTGTTATCAATGAATAATAATACTCGCAATCACTTATTAATGCGGCTGAGAGATAAAGTTACCCTTTATTATTTGTTAAATGTTCACATTTTGATTCATACGAAGGCATACTGTATTTCTAAAACTTATCGTTAAAGGCTAACGACTCATGCAATGATGCAGTAGTACGAATTTTCAAGTTTATTTTATTAATTTTACAAATAGTATTAGATTACTGCACACGTTATCGGTTATAAAGTGCAACATTAAAACGTTTGCCTCACAATCCAACATATAATATAGTTCATAAAAATGCATACGAAAAAGATTCGCTTACTTTGTTGCTGCTCATTTCTAACTTCAGCGTACAAACAGGCTGGATCCAAAATTACTGACCAGCCGTAAATCAATTTCATTGGTCTCCTTCGAATGAGGAAAATACCGTGGAGATTCGGTTCGACCGTGAACATCACGTTCACATAGCTAATCGCGGCCTGCTTTCCATCGACATTCACAGCCAGAAGCTGAGGTTTAAGCAATGTGAAAACAATTACTTCACCTATAGCTACTACATTAGCGCGTTCTACAATCCCGTGTCACATTGAAACCTTTAAAAATAACTCCATTTCGAAACAAATGATTGTGCTACCCACAAAATTAACCTGGCATTCAAAATTGTCGGCAGTAAAAACGTTATTGGTGTTTAGCTTTCCAAAATTGTTTACATATATCATCGTGAGTTACGAACTTTTGAACCAAGTAATATCACGCAAACATCATTTTATCACGCTACTGGAAATAATTAGTGGATGCAAATGTTTTCTTGAAACCAACGCAAGATAATTTCCTAAAATACTTTGGAATATTTTAAAAAGTAACAGTAAATTGTAGTTTACCTCTAACGTATCTTCTTTGTTTTCACTTCCTTCCAGATTCCAGTAAAATATATCTCTTCGAACCAAATCAACACTAGAGAATGCATCCACTGTTCGATTTAATCTGAAGATCAATTAAAAGATTACACATAACAGCATTTTGACTCGAAATAAAACATTTAGCGAACTAAGTTAAATTTTTCAAACACAATAACATCATTGCAATCTCCACCCTCCATACTCAGTCTGATACCTTTTTTTACTCCAAGGTTACAAAAATAATGAGTTCACGCTGGCATGAGTTGGACTGAAGTGCAGACGGAATTGCCCCCTTATTCAAATTTGTTGGGTCATTCCCGTGTCAAATGGATTGGTGGGTAACTGAGTTTGAATATAACACTATATCTGTCAGTAAATCTAACAATTCATACTTTCAAATGTTGATTCCATTTATACACACAAGCCGTTGAATCAAACGCTTTTGTCTGTTTCTTTTAAATGCAAATCAGAATATGGTTTGAACATTCAGATTCCACAATGCAAACATATGTTCATCTAACCAAATAGCTGTCAACGAACAATAACCATAGATTAATCACAAAATAGCCGGCGCAGTGAAGGTCAGAATGAATACGGAAAATAATTCTATAACAATTGCGTAATACGTAATGCATCTGTGTTTAAAAACTAAAAATCTTGTGTTCTGTTTACATCACGTAGCACTACACAAAATGATTAAAAGCCTTAAACCGCCGCAAACAAGTATAGAATAGAAAGTCCTAACATTACTTCAAATGAATCGGTTTTACCGTCGGTTGTTTCTGGGCTTCACCTGCCTACTGATATTGTTTAAGTATTACTGAACCCATACACGATAAACTGATACAATTACTTAATTCTTCACCCTCAAACTGTTTTCTTTTGTATTCAAACCGAAGTGTTAAACCGAGATCATAAAAACTGGAGAGAAAAATATCTTTCATTATTGTTTCACTATTCCAAACTTACTTGTGCCGTCTATACAGCTGTTTTTTATCTACTGATAGTATAAAGCTTTTCAAATCTTCATATTCTGCACAACTGTTAGCCAAGACCGAGGTGATTATTGTTCGTAATTTGACACTTGGTGAAAGCGTGACTGTGCGGTCTAAGAGTTTTTTGAAGGCTAGCATTTGTTACGCCATACGTCAGCAGGGTACGCTTTTTAAATCTGTTCTCGTTTATTTCATTTTTAAGCACGGCGTCTTAGACAAATTTTTTCAACTTTCCGAAGGACGGTGAAATGTCTTAATGTATAAGGCAGGTTTTAATTAATTTGACATTGAATGATGTATTTCGTGGCAAGTCAAACCATCCCTATTATTCTTAGGAGCATTCTGAAATAAAACGGCTAACTTAGTTTATAATATATCAGACTGTGATGGATCTTAATACTTGAAATAGATTGACGACATATCCGCAGTCACTGAGGCAACACAGAGTACCGGGGGCGTCTTTCTCACACTGAGAGTAATACTTCGTCACTTGTGCCAATTCGTTGCAAGCGAATGGTTTGAGGTTGAATTCGACTGCTTTTCGTGCTTATTCCCAGCATTGTTTTAATGAATTCAATTGGTTTTTCACCCGTGGTTTGCTCTTTTCGTCTAAGCCCCTGTGTTAGATGGTCCTCGATCGAAAAGAGTAAGCATATATGATACTTTCATCTAACTATCTGAAATGTTTCTGTTTGAATTCAATATTATATTGTCAGCTGTTCGTATTTTTGAGAGATGTTTTCGGGTTATTTATTATGCCTGTGTAGTGAGCGCTACATGTAGGTTCATAACGATACTTGCTGACGTGTGATCTTTGAACGACAGGCACCCAGATGATAAAGTCTTCGGTGAAAGGGTTTGGTTCAGTGTGTTGGCATAATGATTTAGGTTGAAGCTAAAACTTCATTACCGGTATTCG
This sequence comes from Paragonimus skrjabini miyazakii, assembly GCA_014338405.1. NCBI lineage: Eukaryota > Metazoa > Platyhelminthes > Trematoda > Plagiorchiida > Troglotrematidae > Paragonimus > Paragonimus skrjabini miyazakii. The sequence goes on from JTDE01001124.1 coordinate 111,934, forward strand.
AACAAACAATTATATATGTAGCAAGGGGCTAGTTGTTAAGGGGTTGGTCTTGCACAGTCTTGTTTTTAGCTATTCTCTGAAAAAAGATTAATTGCTTCGTTTTATTTGCCAAGACGTTCAAACTTCATGGGCCATACTAATCTCTATGCATACAAGGGCTTAGCCAAAATAGAGATAAGTAACTGTGAGCACTGCTACAGTCACCAGCAGTTTTAAATTACGGTGCTTTTTAATGATTTGCTTTATATGATGCAATTAATTTTCTGTGCATTTTGCCAAATAGCTTATAATGAGTGTTGATGATTCTATTCGGAAAATTTTATATCTTTTATCTTATATCCCATATCTTACGTTTTTAACTCAAAGATAAACTTTTCAGTGTGGTTGCATGATACACAATGAAATCACTAACCCACTTTGTGGCAGACATTAAGTATGCGACTTTACTGGAGTATGTTTCAATTAATCTGCATGAATAGACAAAGGTATGAAATTTGACCTCTTCGTCGCTTTCAGTACGTCAAAACATTAATAGAGAGTGTCTTTATTGCTTATTCTGTCGAATGTCAATAATATTTTTGGCTTCAGAGACACTCTTATTTTGTTTCCATGTTTCCGTACTCATACAAAAAATGCCAACTAAGTAGAAACTTTCTCAACTATTTCCGCAAAGTAAGTATCATTAAAAACCACAAACACAATACGATTTCGACTCGTTTTCTTTTCTTTGGTAACTTCACTGAATGGAAAATCGCTTAATTGAGTTTTGGGCGTTTCGTCCACCAGAATGATTTTTAAATTGAAATTTCAAAACATGTTTTTTAATTTATGATTTGGTTTAAATTTTTGTTTGCTCGGATGCATCACTTGCTCAATGAGATCGAAAGGTCCTATCATAATTGTGTAAAGTAACAACTAATATGTAACAACGGCGTTCATTTCATTACCTGTGTAAATGACAGCCAGATTGGTGTCCAGGTTTTCCTTGTTTGTATTGCGCTGCCGGATTGGTAAGCAATGGGAAGGCTACCATAGTAATAATGCAGAAAAACTGTGCCCCGTGGAATGCTAATGGTTACTGAGTTTTTCTTGAGTGATGTCAGTTCAGCAGTTCAGATTTTTGTAAACATCACTATACATGGATACAGGAAGACAACTTCTTCGCAAATTTGCAAAGTAGACTTCAAATATATGAGTAAATTAGTTGATGAATGGAGAAGGTTTTCCATGTGTTGTTCATCGAATGGGTTATGAATAAAGTTGCTTTACTGAGTGGTCCATAAGAAACGTTCATTGCGTGAATGTAAAACACCATAATACTTGTCTCTAAATGGTTCTCCTGAATGTTTATTTTCCCCGAACTAAAGCATTTATCTCTACATACTGCATGCCCTGAACCTTCACTCAGATCGGCAAACTGATTGTACATGTATGGGATTTGTGTTACCTTTTGGAAACAACGTTTCCATGGTCTGGCTGCTTCCTGACGATGTACACCATATATGGATTGGCTTTCTTGCTCTGTCCATGGGTGTATACTTCGGTAAACGATGCAGTTGCATCTAGGTAAGATTTAAGGGATCCACCCTGGCCGTTTTTCGCTTGAAGGACAAATGGGCCAGTAAATGGTTCATCATGACGAATTGGTTCGTTGATGTCCTGGAGTTTGGGTTGTAATCTGGTATCGGTTAACGAGAGCTGCTCGTGTTCATGAACAACCAGCTCGTGCACCTTCACAAAAAGACAAACATCCGGTTTACCGCTTTGAACCTCTGAGCAGCACATGTAAACCTTTGGTTAAATAATTAATGAGTATAGGAAAATACTACACTCAGGAACTGTGGCGTGAATTAAATTATTTGGTAAATTGTAATGCAAAAAAACAAACTGAAAAGGTTAACCACTTTCCACTATTCACCTGCGAGATCTACAGCAATTAATCATACAGCCATTATTTACGTCTCATTAATTTGCAATATTATTCGGTTTTCTGCATACAGCAGCAACTTTCATATAAGCTTAAATACTTAAGACACTGTTTTCAGATAGTGATTTCCATGTGTCGCGAGTAGTATGGGTGGCATCGTTACTGAAATCTATCTTTGTAGACAGATGTGTTTTACATTAAATGTGTCATTCTTTTGAAACATTTCATTATAGTTATGATGTCAGTGTAATACACCATGTACATTTGAACTGTCATTGTTTAACATAGTTACACCTACTATACGAACAGAAATGTTGAGATAATTTTTCTTATACAAGTCATTTGCAGACACCCTGAATGTAGTCTAAACACCATATCTCAAACACAGTCTTGGTGCGTGTTTCAACTATAAATGAATAAATGTTTGATCTTCCTCTCAATTTCGAATACAAGCACTAAGCTAACTGCTCCTTGTATCTTCAGCCGGCTTTGCCGTAAAACAAGAAGGGCATTTAAGTCAAGAAGTCAATGTGCGAGTGAGAAACACAGGGAGGTAACTACATTACTCATATTTACTTTCACTCTAGAAAATTTTGCTTTATGGCGTCCGTTGAAGGAGACAGTAGCCTCACAGTCACAAAAGCCACGGCTTTTGCAGTATAATTCCACTATGGGGTTTACATCAAGGATCTTTCAGCCTGTTCAAGAAATTGCGACCGTGAGTTGTGTCTCTTTCCCAAATGTGTGTCACCGCAGTCCAGTCTAATGGGATGTTGTACACTGAAGTGTATGTAAGGTTGAACACATAACCAACGGCCAACTGGTGAGATATTGTTTTGTAGTTGTATCCGCTCACTGGTTTGTAGAATGTATCTATTCCCCATCTTCTACGACATAACCTAACACTGTTTCTTACGTCTGGTGAACGTGGGCAGATCTTTTGTCATTCCTACATAACTCGCTTACGAGCATCAAGTCTTTGATTAATAAATGATATTCGACACTCTCTCCCATGAAGAAAACCTGATGGGGTTGATAGACCAATTACATGTATTCAGAAACTGGTATACCAGTCACGGTCTGTTCTACTTCACTATTTCTACAATTGACAGTCCCTTCTTGAAAAGTTATCATCCAAGTCTCTGCAATTTGGAAAGTCACCTTAAGGGAATGTTTGATTACAGAGTCTTCACAGCATTTCGGTAAGAAAACCACACCTACGGATTTTTCTCAAAAGCTTCCCCGCCTATTTATCAGATAGAAATTTATGAGCCCCACGCACATATTCAAAGTCCAAATCGTGCAGTTACATTTCTTTGACTGAGACGGAAGTAATTACGTAATTGGACAGGGCCTAATGTACGGTCTGAGGTGTTCATTACCGGTGAGTTTTGGCCCAAGATTACAAGATACGAAAAAACGTCGCTCTCATTCTTACCAATGAGGCGATATTACAGCCTGCTTAAGTTTCAGAAGCTGAGATGAACTGTAGTAGTGGTTGTAGAAAATGATAATCTTGACAGTAATGTGAGCGTTTTCCGAAGAACTCGCTATCAGGAACGCTTGTCTGTTGGGTACTTCATGTCACGGATATCATGTAGATCTCCATTCCTTTCGAAGAACATCCGTAAGGATAAAAAACTAACTAATACACTTGAGTGAATTTTCCAACAGAGCATCATGCCACCGAACAAATGTGTTTAGGAAATACTTTAATATGGCTCTCAAGAAGAACGGTTTGAAAGTACACAACATTTTGCGAGTAAATCTCTGTGCTTATTCGAGTTTCCCTTACGTTGGAAACCATGTGGAGTGGCGCATTCTTTGCAAAGATCATTCCGTCTTACCTTTATTGAAGTCATGTTTCTCCTTTTGCGGATTTTAGTGAATCTCTCCTGGGGACTGCCTAAAAAACAATCTTGTCCTCATCTTTTGACTCACTCGCGCACGCGCCTTGATTTAGACTTTGATGTCGCATTAGAAAAGCGTTTTGTCTTTCACCGCAGAGGTTGCTGCGCCTACACTAGCCAGTTCCTGTGGCATATGCAGTTCTGCGTTCCTCTCTTTGAAAAACGTTTCCCCTGATTAATTTCGACATGGATTCAAGTAGCCTAATCTTCTTGCTTGTTTTTCTTCCTCCTATCAGGTACTATTCACGTGTATGCATGCAAAAGATAACTGCCCAATGTGACTGTGGACTGTTCTAGCCGCCTTGGAGCAAGTATGTTCTCGGTCACAAACACACATGACCTTGAAATTTGCAGTACCGTTTATGGCACGCCCTTCAAATGTTTGTGTGTGCCACGTCCGTTTCTGCACACAATGTTATCGCCCCATATACAACGGACTCGAACACCTCACATGCATTACAAACATGTAGAGGATTAACTTTGTGTAGTAGGTAAAAATTCGTTATTCTGCACGTCATTCAGTAAAAAAGTGTTACACCGTTTTATTTCCCTCAACCATTAGAACTCAATTCTACAGGACCGAACACTGCACGTGAATGAGCAAAACAGGAATTTTTCTTATCTGTGTTGTCTTGCATTAAATTGTATACCTACAACTCATTATCAGTCAAATTAACAATTTTTCTCATCGTATACGTAGATTACTTGTTTTTCCGAAGGAATTTTAATAATCACATATAGTCACTTATAGTCACACATAGAATCTACGCAACGTGGTTAAAAGTTTTGAAAATATTAGTTGTTGAAGTAATGTAAAACTGTCCAAAATGAACTATTTTTTTGTAATGGTCAACCTAATTGCTTGCTCACGAGAATAAAACCGTTCATATAGGACTGCTTTATGAACAGTCCTTCCATAAAATAAGTCACGATAGGGCACGTCTGAGAAAAAGAGCTAGAGTTAGTTGAAGACTGAGACTTTTTCAATTATAACATATCTTAATGTGAGGCGTAATTATGATTCTAAATTTTATTACATACAAATCTTCGAAAGTTACTTGACTTTTTACGTGGACACGGGTTACACTTTAAATTATCTGACGTTCACAGACGCCTAGATTACCGGTTTAATTCAACAAATATAAGGTCGTACCAGACAAGATTCATTTTGGTAATCCAATCAACCATAGTCTGAGATTGATAGTGCAGACATCAATGTGTTTATCTCAGAAATTTTATTTTTAACCTCTGATTTGAAAGATGAACTACATTATCGAACAACTTTGCAAAAAATTAGCTCAAAACTATAGCTTTTTATTATGCTGAACAGCCGAAGTAATTGACTGAGTGATAAATATTCAAGCGCCAGCAGGTCACGTGTAAAACCGAACAAAAACAAACAATAATGCCTTAATGTAACCTGAATAATGTCGTCGTTGCACGAATATCTCAATCACGTTTCTCCTGCATTCAGCAAGAAGTCAGTGTTCGAAGGATAAATCATTTTCAGTGAGTTGAATACAGAATGTAATAAATTCTTGTTTTGACGTTTAGACAAGTGCAGGCTGAAAACGTCTCATCATGTCCGTTTCGTGACTAGGATGATCTAAATTATCTTTATACTATTTTCTGTAGCTTGCCTAATTCGTGAACGCGTGACTGTTGTGCATAAAATTAGAGGCAAAAGAATTATTTGCGAATAAAAGAGACAGGTGACCAAGCGTGAAAATGGCAAAAATCGAACAATCTTGCTCAGTATTCAACAAAAATAATACTCAGCTGCACTATGCTAAAACAAAATGGTATTATTGGGTTTAACTATATTGTAACCTCAATATTTCTTCCAGGAACAATCTAAAACAAATTACTTACTTCATTCCACTGGAAAAAATGCCTTAACCTGGCCTGATTGAACAAATTTTTGATCTGCTGATTACAATAATTATGTTTATTAATTTGGTGGTGACGTTGCCCACAAGTTTCTATGCTGTATCAATTTGAAGTTTCAGAATTGTGCACAATTTCTCTTTTTTATAAAAGTTACTCCTCATGTCAAATTAAACTCATCAGATTTAACAAAGTTGTGCACTTAAATTTTGTCAAGCAGATGAAACCAGATTATCCTGGTCCCCTATCATATTTCTCATATGTGATACTACCCTTTAGGCTAAATTCAATCGAATATATTTGGTTGAAGCATAAACCAACAGGCAACAAGCACTGTTTCAGAACATAATACGAAGGCATTTCGCATGCAATCCTACCTGATGATTACCATTAAAATACTGGATAATTCCCTCGAATTAGACCACTAACATCAGCGTCATACACACTGGTTATTCGAACGTGCAACTTGTCAAAGGGACAATACAGACACCTGTAACTGAGGTTCTGCGAACCCCACTTTCTCGGATTGTTTAAGAGTGGGTTAGTCGCTTTCCCTAACAGCTAAACTTTCTTTCGTAATATGCTAAAATCAATCCCCTAGTAAGTACAACAATGAAGAGAGATAGCTCACTTACCTTCTTGCCACCCTATCGACAAAGAGATTTATTAGTCCGGTAAACAGTTATTCACACTGCCATTGTGACTCCCAGGTACACATAGTGGGTTCAACTGACCCATGCTGGTGATGCCAAACAAGGTCACAAAATCTCGTTATCAAGTCTTAATTGACAATTGAGACCAGTTATTCCCAGCAACTTTATACGTCGTCGTTCGCACCCAACCCGATCATTGAGGCGGAACATACCGGTTAGATTACTTTTCAGCGCTCCCATGTTCCAGTATGGTTTCCAGCATAAAAAGCTGTCGGTTACTATAAACTTGCTCAATCAAATAGAATTTAAAAACTGTACTCGTACTGCCGCTACACAATGCTAACAAACAGTGGAAAAACTGGTTACGAATTGTTGATGTTACTTGATATAAACAAACATCACTCGACCGTCATTAGCAATTGCAGTAGGGTTGCTTGGATTATATGACAGCCCAGGTTATAACCACAATTTGTAACACCATCACTAGGTGTGGAAAGTTGTGCAGTGCTTGTATATTTTTAAGACGTAAGCGCACAACCTCCGTGCTAAAGAATGTTGAAGGTTATGGGCTGGACATAGGACCTAGATGATTACTAATGGTACGTCGTACATGTGAGCTTTCTGTTAACTAACTAATTACAAACTGAACACCTCACAGTTGGCAACATATTCCATATTATAGCAGGCACAATACTCTGCTTATTCCAAAAGCATGCTGGATTCCAGTTTCACCTCTACCCAAACTCATTATTAGTGCATATTCTTACCACAACCGAGTATTTAGCTCCGAGCCAAGTTCTCTTGAAAGCACCGCGTTGACCACAGTATCACTGGCCTTATATTTAGCGAAGTAAAATTAACGTATCTAAACGCCCTGTTATATTTGTTCGAAAATAACGCGCAGACTATTTGAACTCTATTTTAGAAGATAATAACCGCCTCGGTAATAACATTTAATGGTCCTACGTCTAGAAATGTCCGGTCAAGATAAAGTAGCAAGATTTGTCAAACTTTCTGCATCAAGTAGTGAGTGCTTATAGGCGGTATAATAAGTGCAAAACTCGATTACTTTGCTTTTTTAAAAGTGAACTACCTGGAAAGCCTATCTCTGTATGAAGGTTGTGATCAAATATGTGAAATTCAATCTATAACAGTCAGAACAAGCTAAATGTTGTATACATATAAACCAATTTAAATGAGTGCACAAGCTACTTTTACACACGGGTTCTGTTTTGATGGTAAACAATAGTAGTTGAAATTACCTTTATGGGAAGTTCATTCTGTAAAATGTCCACGCAAATTGTCTGGAGAAATATCATTGAAATTCCATTGTCTCCCACCTTGTCGGTCAAACTGTGTTCCATTGCTACCAAGGAAACTTGAAAGCAATCCACAGCAAGCACGAGCCGATCAACAGGTTTCAGTCTGAACTCACTTAGCTGCGCCACATCAGTTTGGTAGTAACTAACCCTCTTGGCCAGTACGTCTGTCATCTCAAAGCGGTCAATTGAGTCCAAAGTGAAACTAGGTGTGGACAGTCTGAGTATGCCGAACTGCGGTTTCTGCGAGTAGAAGATATCCATATTGTTATCAGCAAACATTACAGTCGGGAACAAACCCTACTACACTCCAAAAAGATAATTTCAAAGCGTACTTTTAAAATCACAAATTTAATTGTAACAGTCAGGTTGCAAGTACGGATAACTTATATACTATCAAGACACATTCAGACATTGTACGGTATTAGATGGGCCACGGCCCCCATCCTGAGAAGGGGGTGATGCTTAACTTGTGCTGTGCATATACATTTAGCGATATCCCGGATCACAAATTGAGAGCCGGTTCAATATCAATATGGCATCCGTATGACAAATACAACACAAACTGCGTGGAAACCTTCACAAATATATAACTGGGAAGATTCTAATGCAGCTTAAACCTGAGTCAATTCTGGGATTTCAGGCCTGGTTATAACAATGTTGCAATATGTGTCTCAATAGTTGTTGGCTATGGAAGCTTGACTGCAAAAGCAACAGAATTTTGTTTACACGTATTGAAGCACCACAGCTGAGGTGTGATAAAATCTTATTTAACCTTATTTCGCAATAACAACAAATCAGCCCAACCTTCAAATGTCAGTATGATTGAAATACAGATCTTCAATTGTCAATGGTAGAGTTTATTTGATTTTGTCAGGTTATCAGTAAACCAATCTGTTTCTAACTCAGATATTATGTGGTTTATGAAGAATGAGACATTTAACACTAGACTGGCATCCACAATTAGTTGCATAAAGATATGATCATTTGGATGAATTTGTTCTACACTCTTACAACCACATCTCTGCCATTGGACCACTTAATTACTAGCTCACTAATTAGTCCATACCTCAATAATCAAAGAGTTTAGCACTTTTAAACATACAATGATGAAGTCATAGACGCATAACCTCCGAGCTATGACCTGATATAAATACGTGATTTTACACTGGAACAAGGTTTCTACCGTTACTGTAGCATCATAAAAGATTAGATTATATAGGATGAGGGAAAAAATAGTTGACAAGTTAGTTAACAGAATCTTGCCTTCTACATTAACTGTTATTAACACATCCAATAGCTCACTGAAAATGACCCTTTTACAACCGTTCAAAGTTAGTCTAAATGTAGTTCCGTATGAGCTGCCTTTGGTAATATCAATTTGGTATGCAGAAAGCAACAAGTTAAATCTTACCATGGTCAACTGGAATAGAATAGGGCGAACCGTTTCCAAATCTAGGAACTGCTTTGTTGTAATCCATTCGAGTAACACTTTATTTCCTATGCCGACAGAAAGCCTTTCTTTAAGACAGGCTTGGTGCAGATCCATAGTTAGCGATTGCGGCAAGCTGCCTGAAGACGGCGTATTCATATATTTGAACCGCGGTATCTGCAAATGAAACTCATTGATGTCGACATTCACGCCAAATGTTTCACGCCATGCATTCGTGGTCGACCTCAAATTTAACAACAGGTTTATCTTATCCGTGGTCTTAGAATCAGGACTTCTTGAACAAAAAGCACGCCATTGTATCAATTCATCTACTTCTGCGTGAAGTCTAAGTTCCCTCGGTGAACGAACAGGTTGGTAGAAAATGAAGTATCGTAAAATCTCTTCATAGGTAAAATGCCGAATAGGTGTGGTTGAGTTTTTCCTCACCAGTATTCCATGACACGGTGGTTGGATTAGTTCAATGGATAGATCCTGTGGAGCAGTATATACATTCGTTAAGACCTAAAAATCAAACAAAAGTTTGGCAAACAGAGCTATCGGTTTGAAAAGTTACATTCACGTGATCAGTTACTCAATCGTTTATTTCAAAAGTCAAATCCGTCCATGCCTTTCACTTGCCGTCTTCCACCGAATAAAACAAATACCTTACTTCAGTGGTAAAAAGTATTCATCAAAAAATTGATTAACGTGGCAGGGGTTAAATCAGTACCACTTAAGCAATCTGTTCCAGGCAAGCATTTCATCAAACTTATAAGCAATGAAGGGTTGTCAAGTGATTTTGCATGGGTTAACACTGAAGGAAAATCGCAAAGTTAACATGGGAATGACTGTTCACGCTTCATTGTGGTGAGTCTTCCAGTTTGCCAAAGTTAACTCTATTTTAGAACGTTTAAGTCCGGAATTGGGTGGTCTGGGCTCACTACTTTGTAATTTCTGCATGGTTGGCCACTATTTTAGTGAGTGGAAGATATATACGCCCACTTCCATTTACTTACATCAGTCCAAAAATAACGTGTCACATTGAAAACCACTCATACGTTCAGCAGTATGTGGTGTTTTTTGCAGAACTTGTGAAACCATTATCATTTTCTTCGCAACTATAAAGCAACGCATAGTTCGGTTTCTATAGAAACGTGTCCAGCAGTGACTGGATGCCTTTAACGTAAAATACAAACTGAACACCCTTCGTTTTGATTGAATAAGAAGATAGTTTTTCGCCCAACTAAAATATATCTGTGCTAACTCAATCAGTGTATCATTGGCGCCAATCCTTATTACTGTTTTTATCATCATTGTAGATGAACTCTCTGAATCAGGTTCAGATCACTGAGTATTCTGATATCAATCACTCTGAATGAATTAAATGATTAGCAATCATATAATTTATCATTTTTTATCTATGTCTCAAAAACTAAGCTCCCTATATACTCATCATCATTTCAGCCACAGGGGGATTTCTCTCTCATTTCAATTAAGAATATATTAATATTCATTTTTATTCAGTCTGACTGGAAGTTATCGTGACTCAAGCCGCCGTTCGCTTGAACACTGAGTTTGAATAAACCGGTAGAAGAAACGGTTTGTTAAAAAAACTGAAAATTCACTTAGTAATCTGAGCCCGAGTCCTGATCTAATTACTAAATTTTAAGCTGATATGAATAAACGTGACCAAAACGGTACTTGTTGACCTGAATTATTTTTTCACTTTTGCAATTCACATGAAGTTATACACAAGTTAGACATAAAACGGCGAGGTGACTCGAATGTATCATTGCATATTTTCTAGTGAACTGGTTAACTCCATGATTCTCTACTACGCTCTACTTGATAACAGCTACTCCAAGGCACAAACGAGAGATGTATAGTCTGTTTTTCCAGTAAGTGGTTACTCCCACAAGCTCAAGGATTGTGAAAGAGCCTAACCACCAGCGGACCGTAAGCACTTGTTACTCGATCAAAAAATGAAGAACTAACTTGGTCTGTGGATGTTGCAGCCATCAAAATGCAGAAGTCACTCCTATGCGTATATGAAATATAATTAAATAATAGCAGGTTGTTTTGGGTAATGGTAATTACCAAAGTTTTTGTATAAATGTTAGCTACTTTATCACCGCTTACAAGTATATGTCTACTTACTTTCTGTATGAATAATTCCACGGCTCCTAATATGAGTCAACCAAAAATAAATGCTAACACTTCTTTCGAATTTTTACTTAGGCTAATAAACACTTTACTTACACTTATACCTACATCACCAGAGCACATTACCGATCACTGGGTTATCCAAGTTAAGTCATGACCACTATATCTTGGGACGCCACTAATTAATCCTACCTACCCGTTTGAAGTTTGCTTTGCACATAATATTCTCGCTGATTAGTCATTTCTTAAAAGATTAAACAAGCGAGAACTGTTGAACAATTAATGCTTACTATCAAGAAAAACAGAGTTGCTGTACAAGTTCCACATTATTCGTACGATCACATGCCAGACTTTGAGTCGCAATACGTTGGTGAGTTTTAACAAGTTCCATTTAACTGAAAATTTCCACCTAAAACTGAAGCAACTTGCTAGAAGAGAGCTATCTTCCATCGTCATCGCCGCCAGTGTTTAGAAATAAACTCACCGATACCGGCATTATGGGAATTTTAGCGTACATCAAGTCTGTGTATGCATTTGTAAATTACTCACTCAGTAGATACTATTAAACCTGAGGAGGAAATCGTCTCACTAAGTCGGGATCGAGCTACCTGTAGAAATAACACATAAAAAAGTAGTTAAACTCATCATCATCATCATCATAACAGCCATGAGCCTGACCAAAAGGTACTGTGGCTCGGGCCGCCACTCACATCAACAGTGACGTGGAATATCCTAGAAGAAAACGTTACTAAGAAGGTCGAAAATAAATAAAAGAAGAGTAAACGGAAGAACTAAAAATGGTATGGACACAGGTCCGTCATTGACTGCGACACATCGCCATCTCGGATAGCGTCTCCAACCAGCGGTTTGAGTGATCACGAGGACCCCATCCAGGCAGGCGACACCTACCC
>JTDE01001124.1:125595-153256 GCA_014338405.1 Paragonimus skrjabini miyazakii
GGATCAGGGAAAAAAGCTTTCTGCTATTCCCAGACAAATAGGCTCTTTCCATCTCTTTTGATTGTTCAACCAAGTATTGCTCACGGTCTTTGCGCAAACTTATAGTCAGCTTGCGTTTAAGTTCTCGACGGTCGTCATCATATTCAGAACCAGGTGGGATCGACCGACGCTTGTTCATAAGGTCTATCGACGTGACAGAAATCCAGTGCTGTTGCAACTGAACAGCCCCATCGGAACATGCCTGTTCGCCGCTTGCCTTCACAGCATCGGCGATTTGTTCCCAGTGAAAAGCAGTTACACTCATAGTTACACTCATAGGATTGTATGTCGCACTACTGACCGCCTAGGAGTGCTTAGGTAGTGAGGCACGATCCTATGGGCATACAGCAGAACTATTTTCATGGTTGCGGCACTGATGTCTTCTGTATCATGAAGAAGGGGGTTAGAAAAGGTACCCTCAAACAAAGAGCACTCCGATCGCCCAACGGTTGACCGTGACCGCCGGCGTATTATCCAATACGGTCGAAAAACATATGTTAGTTAAACTACACGCTGAACAACAAGAAGGGCAACATCTACCTTTAAAGTAAGCCAATTTGTTGCAGACAACTTGGTTGATGGTATGAATAACGACAATAGTATCGATCCGATGAAGCACAGAAACGCTAGGACAACCCATAATCCTGGCCACAGTAAATGCGTTTAGCGCACTGCACAATGCGACAGTTTGAACAACCGACCAAAACTGTTGCATTTGTCAAAGTGCAACTACTAAATCCTGAGATTCTTGCCACATTTTCACAAGGATTGGTGCATTCACTGGGTGAGTGACTGGCATTGGATTTAATGGCATTCCGAGAGTTTTCAGCGGGAATAAATTCATTAAGTCATGTCATTGACAGTTGAGTCAGTTATCAATAAAAATGCGCAATTGCTTTTACCGTTGTGCAGCAGCTTTTTAGCTGTTGGTCTCGCACTTATTTTATTACAAAACATGAGACATTACGAACAAATATACTTATCTGTCGACTGGTTTTTGCCTGTTCACTGCATCAACGTTTAACTGAGCATCCATGACTGTTGCAAATATTCGCCTGTGTTTTCCATAGGAACATGATTGTCAGTTCTATAACTATCTTGTACAACGCACGCAGTAGTCATCAGACAAAGTTATGCACGCGAATGTTAGGAGTAGTCTATAACACTAATATCATGGCATGTCGCAACATACTTGTGACCACTGCATTCATTCTAGTTTTGAGCATGTTCAGCTCGTGTGAAAGTGTGAAAAATGAAGTTTTAGTGCAGATTTCATGATGGGTTAATCAAAGTCAGTCTTATGGTAGCTTGTAGATCCAGTAGAATTAGAGTGTAAACGTTTCATTACTGAAGAAGTAAGAGCATATAGGCGTGCATGCAAACAAACGGACACGACAGAACAGAAACGCCGCAATAAAAATGGTTTGGAAAGTACAAATTATTACTATTGCGTTGGAACAGGGACTAGAACTTGTTTCGATTCGGTGAATTAGATGGGACACGGAGCGCATCTGTCTGTGGCATGCAACAATTTTTGATGCACCCATCGACGCCCGATACAACACATTTTCTCATTAAGATTAATTACCTATCATCATCGTAACTCATTGCAATCACCTTGTGCACTTTCACACTGGACAACAAATTGAAGTTTATAATGCCCCAATGAATCAAAGGCAACATCTGGAAGAGCAAAACAATCAGTATGTTAATTATGCTTAAACACTGCACAAAAAGTAAATTTCAAGTAAATTTCAACCTGTTTTGGCGTTACTGAACTACCCTACCACCTCCTAGAGATTCAATATGATCCTGGATTTCCTTGCATGGGACAAGTGCGTGACAGTTGAGCAAGGCTGATAGAACACCGTTTTGAGCAGTCATAGTAATCGAAGCAACTGCCATTTGAGATTACTGGACGGTATGTTTAGCGGATCGTTATATGGGCTGCTTGGTAACAAATCATTTTTGCCTAGAGATATTAAGTGGGTTTGAAGATAGAACAACAACCGTTGAGAAAATATTTTCTTCTGACAGGTTGAAACAAAGTCAGAGCGAAAGAATTTGCATCAGTCACCACTAGCAATCTGTCTATCTTCCATGAGTTTCCAGAAGCAAAACGTCGATTGCACAGTTCGGCTTGATCTAGTACTTACCTGATCTCTTCAGGCTGATTATAGTCATTTGTGAGTAACCGTTCGACACACATCATTCACAGAAACACTTCTAATCTAACATGGGATCGCTAATCAATGAGAAGGCGCTGGATATATTGAGGAAGCAACTATTCTCAGTGAAGTCCGATGATAGAGATAGTGTTGCTGAGTGAATGTTCCTTGGCAACCCAGACAAAAGGATTTGTTCAAAAGCTTATCAGAACCATAAAAGTCACGTGCATCCGTTTTTGTCTCAGCATAATTCAGGAAAAATCAAATTCTTTTGCCAAAATATCCGTGATGTTTCCAACATAGGTGCTGATGGGATCATTCGCAAAGTAATAAGGTTCATCGTTCATGGACAGATGATCTTTATCGCTTCATACTTAACCTCTAACTGAAATAAAATGCCAGTAGTGATAAAACTTTAATAGATTTGAGGAAACAGAAGTCAATTTTTCCTTTTCAGAATGCTTAATACAGTCTTCCACGTCAGCGATGGTTTAGGATCATCGATAAGCCAGGAACGCCATTCAGACGTTAACAGACTTTATCATCTCAGATAAGTTCTATTACTTAATTGGCAAGAAAATGTTTCTAAAGGATGTATTGTGTACATTTCTATGCCTGTTCTATCCGTATATGGACGACACTGTTAACCGTATCATGATCACCAACTGCATAATGACTCGATTTCCAAACAAATACTGCACGATGAAATCGCCACTGCCGGGGACTTAGTGAAAAGTTTGTCTTATGTCCTAATGATTTATGTGAGCGCATCTTGAAGACTGACGGTACCAGCACGGTGGGCCGGTGACTGACTATGACGAGTGAAAAGAAGAGTGGTCGAGAGTAACCAAAAAGAAAGGTCAGTAATTACCATAATGGAAAAGAACCTAGATTAAGAAGGACAGTATTGGCGCAAGCGAAAGCAAATTCCACACTTGTTTGTAGAATCTACCGTAAACTTTCTTCCACAAAAACTGCACTACATATCAGTAGCCTTTCGTGTAGAAACCCTTGATGAAGGGAATAGTTTGTTGTTATCCGATATAACGGAATGGTATCCACACCACCATACTTTTTAACGAGTTAGTATAATATATCGAAGTGCATACATTATTTGCGTGGTTAGACTGAGGCCATTTTTGTTGGGGCTTTTGGATTACGCTGGTATTAAGTACTCCCCAAAGCCTAATAGTTTACCACAAAATGATGATCATTTATCATCTGTCTTCCACCTGTGCACGGCTGTCAGAAAACAACGAATTCCTATGCAAACGTATAACTTACTTGCAACTTGTAACGCTGAGAAGGCAAGCGTAAATTAATAGACCACTTACATTTAGTTTGCATGATTTCTTGAAGACTACGGAAAATGATACCGACTAACACAACTGCTCACATGTTGTCCCATGCCACAACTTCTTTTGCGTCTAATTATCACTTTAATATTACAAACACTAACAATTTAGTCACTAGCGTTCCATTTGTGGAACCAGGTCATCGATGAGGATGAAGCAATGATGGGCAACACATGGACACGATTTGGTCGAAAACAGTTATTACGGTGCATTCGTTACTGTCATTCGCGTCTCATTCATGAAAACATTTTTCTTACTTACCTCGAAAAACAGCGGCATATATTTGTTCCTCTGTGTAATCCTCAAGGAAGTTGTCAAAACACGGAATGTTGGGCGAGTAATGTTGATCACAATAGTTCGTCCAGTGACATGGACACCATCCGTGACAAATATTTTCAAACTGCACTTTGGTGCACCCAGGTGCTGAAAACTCACTTTACCGTTTAGCACGTCGCGTTGAACGAAACTTTGCAGACGATTGCCAGTATAAGTGTTCACGAAGTAACCTGGTTCAGGATAAACGAAATCATTCCGGTCATAGGCAAATGTAGGGTGCCATGTTATTTTGTAGTCAATTGGATCCGTTGCCGAACCCGGTTTATCAATGTCTTGTACGGTCAACCAATCGGTGGGAAGGAGAACTGTGGAGTTGAAATGAGCTTGTATGTCATTGACTTCTAAGATTGGAGGATTGTCATTGACTGGTATGATTTTAATTTGAAATGTGTCGATGATTAACGTTTCTAGAAACTGAAGGTTGTGCATTTCGGTGAAAATGGAAACCATTTGTTCCAAGGCGGCTGCGCCACAAAATATTTCAAAATCAAAATGATCACCAAGAGTTTCGCTTCCATCATGAACGTAGAGCAATACGTTTTCTTGAATGAGTCCAATCGGATAAGAACTTGACGAATTAATTGGTGAGAGGTCACCTTCAGATTTCCTTGTTCTGTATTTCAGAGTCCCATATCTGGGAAGCTTCAATATTTTGAAATAAATCATACCGGATCGCTGCTCACAAGTAGTCTCTTCGTCAAAATGTACCTTGAAATTGAGCTCCTGTTCCGTTCCTTCTAACACCTTAGCTGATTTGTTCGTCACTTGGATAGAGGAGGATTTTTCTGTTAGTGATTTTATGAGTGAAGAGTTATAAGTAATGACAATTGTGAACTGATGAATTGTACGCAGCTGCGCTCCAGGCACTCTTATTCGAAATTCAAAATGGTCAGTCACAATAGAGGAGGAGTAAGAAGACACGTTTTCATCAATTACCCGCTTGAATAGATAGAATAACCTATGGTCCATTATATCTTGTTGCGTAAACTGTGAATTGACACCCAGATACGTTCTTTTATTTCTGTCTCTAATTCTACGATGAGTTTCATCCTTAAGAAACAAGTGGCCATGTTTAGGTACTGAAACCAAAGTGAAATAAATGTGCATGTCTGTCTCTGGTGGGCTGACTTTCACATGCAACAACTTTGGATTAATACAGTGGACGCGGTCCATGGGAAGCTGAGCTGTGCCAGACTGGTAGGTCTCGTATGTTGGTACACTTATAACCAACTTCTCGTTGTAGTTCAACTCCATTGTAATACGTTCATATACAATAGGTAATATAAGCCTGATACTTTTGGATGTATTTTTCTCGCTTTTGATGCATGTTATATGTATGTGATCTTCAAATCGGACTTCAAGATACTCCGGTTGCATTCGTGTCCCCAGATAACGTACACGCTGTTTAACCACTTGATCTCCGGTGAACTGTTCAACAGAATTCCATTCATTTTCGGTCCGGTACCCTTGAGGCAAATCTGATATTGTTTGAAATACACCAAAATCCACTTTAACGACATAAAATTTGTACATTCGAAAAATCTCATCATCATATATTCTGATGAATCCAATATTCGGAATCAGATAAGACGGACTGAGTAATATTGCACGAATTGGAATATTGAGAATCACAGGAAGAGTGTAAGTGGGTATAAACTGAGATCCAGGTTGCCACAACGTTTGTTCCGTTATTGAACTGGAGTTTCTTTTCAAACGTCTGAGAATGCAAACGTCAGTTAAGAAAAAAATAATTCGTACGATTGCTATTGTTCTTTAACTGTTCAATAGGTTGATTATAATCGGGAATGAATCCCGTGATCTTTTTAGTAGGCTGAAAATATGAATGGCAAAGTCGCTACGTTTTTGATTCGGTGAACGATAATTTTTGTGACATTTAGAAGGATTGATTTGCCCACAAGTTATAAAACTACATTTTTTTGTAAGAATTTGATGTTCGGCTGAATTTGTACTAGTAACACTGATTCACCCTTGATAGATTCCACCCACAAGTACAATGCTTACTAGTTGCATCCATGTATACCAGTGCTGGTTGTTTGAGGTAACCCTACCACAGCGGTTCAGACCGCAAGCAATTTAGTGAATCCCAAACACATCGTGTAAAGGTAAGTTCTCAGCCTACCGGCGTGACTTCATGACTCAAATGATACAGTACATGCGTGTAGATGCATGTAATTTAAATCTCTTGCCCGGATTCACCTGGAAACTTTTACAAACTGCTAGTTTCATGATTGACAAATCCGTCACACTACGCACTATTACTCTTCATACTATCCATCCAGCTACTGTTTTTTGCACCTCTAACTGCTAAGCAAGTTTTTAGTATTACGTAATAAAGTAGACAACTTGCTGTCTTACACCTCAATTTGTGGACTGTTAATCAACATTTTCTCCTTATTTGTTAGAAAGTAGTCTGCCCTCTGTAGTTAGCACCGTAATACGAGAATAGTAGTTGTTCTGCAAACCAATGAAAAACTGGATATTGTAAAAGATTGTCAAGCTCCTTTTGCTATTATTTAGTCAGTTTTGTTTCCAAACTTAAGCAAAGGATGCAATCAGTGCATACGTATTTTGACAATATTACACAAAAAAAACTTTTTTGAGGTCAGCTGTTGGTTACACGTAGGATGGATATGCCTATACGATTAAAACAACTGTAAAACACAGCGGCAGCCACAGTTGTTCATACAAATAACAACCGACAAGTACAAACGTTTAGTCTACCCGAATACACTATCTGAATTCGAAAGCTGAGTTCAAGATACGGCAAACAAAATCCCCGAATACTTGTCAGTAAATGGAACTGTTCACATGTTTGTGATTGAAAAAGGCAATAGCATGGGTTTTCTTTCTCAAAACCTTGGTACTAAACTTTGTCATTTCAGTGGAGTCCATTTGATTAAAGCCTAAGTCTGATAGTTCAATTTACTGCGTTTGCAACCTGGATTCAAATATGCCATCACTCTTATTTAACTTAAAAAATCTTCAAACTCATTGGTGTTAGTTTGGGTACCCAACCCCCCCCCCCACTGTTGTTAAACTCCTGAGAGATGAGGTTCTGGAAAAACAGCAAAACATTTTAGAGTACTTGAATTGTGACCTCTTACGGTTAGTATGGGTACCGACATCGATTTTTTAGCCTACATTTTGTTACTTTGTTCTTACGTGGACAACATTCAGACTGTGCTAAATTGAATAAACGATATAGCTGGTTTTTGCGGAATGCGGTTAGTAACTTAACAACATATTGGGGGCTTCGTAAGAATTATTCTGACTTATTTCTACACGTGTTTTGGTGAGTGAATTATTGGAAACTGTTGATTCCTTCTTCTAACATAACAGTTATCTGAGTCTGTTTCGGAAATTGCTGATAAATTATCCGTAATGGCATTGAAGGCAGTGGAGGAGTTCACAGTTCTTGATCATTTTTGAGAATGCTTCCCGATAAGTTGGTGAACCAAACTCAGTGGTATGTCTTTTACTGTAAGATGGCAGGATTCCCTTTTCTTTGTAATATGGTTCAGTGCTGTCACATGATGCGTTTTCATATGGTTAACTGATCAATTTACTACCACAGTGTCTGTTATTAGAATCAACTGCCCGAGGGCAAAGGATTTTGTATTTATGTCTCCTGTAAGGGCAGAGTTCAGAAATAGCTTCCGTACCTTAAATTTACAGGTGTGGTACTCACTGAATGATATTTTATAATGCGTTTGAGATAGACAACATTCCGTTAGACAAACCTCGGTCGTTGTTTTTTGTATGCTACAGCTTCAAAATTGTGCCGATAAAGTGCGAAGCTGTACAAATCACATGGTAATCAGATCACAATTCCTACCCAAATACTCTGTTTCATGAGGTAACGTAAATCACTTTAGTAGTCAAAACGTGAAGAAAAACCAGGCAATAACTTCTACAATTTGATAGTTATAAGAGTTTTTGTGGTATTGATTGAAGTTTTTAAACGCCTTCTTTACTTCAGTATTCTTTCTTATGGAGTGCAAATGTGTCCCCTGCGATAAAACAAAAAATTCAACTATCAAAATGTCTATTTTGACAAATTGATCCGTTTCGTGTTGATCTTAACTTGGAAGTTATCATAGGTTTTATAATGCGATAGACCTTCCAATTTGTCTATCTTGAAAAGAAGCAATACATTCGTCCTTCGCTTTTGATGTTACATAATTTAGATTTGGTTGTTCGGTTGTGACTAACGCGGTATCAGTGGCGCAGCGGTCAACAAGGTTGTGCAACAAAAACCTGGCCAAGGTTCAACTCCCTGCCGTAGCAAACATCTGCAGAACTGATGGGTGCTAACAAAAGCTAAATTTGACTATTGTTTCACTCCGAAAGATAAAAGCTAAAACGTTTTTCCGAATTAAAAAGCTGCGATTAAGTACGAACGATGTTCAATCTAGATTGGAATCGTTTGTCACATGTTGGTAGTGATAGTTTTCTTTCACTGAGAAACAAAATATAAATTACTTGAATTTTCTGAGTTAAGTCGATGCGGTTAAAACTGATTTCTCATTTTATATAGGGTATGCCGGTCAGCCGATTTACTGACAGTATTCTGCTCAAACGTTTACTTCAACCATTGGTTAAGTATACTTGATTGATTAGATAACAGAAGTTCTTAAATAAAATCCATCTCTTGACTGAAACTTACGTCAAGCGGTTAGTTTTGCGTGCCACCCACAAGTTGATTGATCGCCTTCGTAAGTCAGATTGTTCAAGCTTCGGTTGCATTTGGATGCATTTACAGTCATGTGAAATTGAATCCAAAGGCCCAACTATGACCGAACTTTGGTTCATCCTGTGAGTGTTGTTCGCAATCCATTTGAATAGTTGTAGGCACACGACATCCAGAGGACGTTCCGGCCTGTCTACGGAGCTTCTTTGCACTGTCTGGTCATAAACCAACTGAAAAATTAACGTAAATTAGGACCTGATATCTTTTCTTCCTATGATTTACAGCATGCTTGAATAGTCACGATGGCTCAATTGCAACTAAAGATTACGGAGAGTTAACTTTGCGTAGCACGCACGAATGTTGATTTATAGAACTCTTTTCCGGTATAAAATAGTTCAGCGCAAATGCAACCCACTTTTTAATGATTTTGGGATAAGTTCCAGCTAGTTTCAAATAGTCTTAGAGAAGTTTTGGATAGGTTCAAATGTTTACATACGTGACAAATATTTTAAATGCGGTTTAGGCGCTACAATAATTGATCAAGAACTATCTCCGTGTAAAAATCACCTGTCAAAAGCACAGTTGATCTAGCAAGGCCTGTAACTATAAAATCACAGAAGTAAAAACAATTTTAATGTCGGGTTTATTGCTCTATGCTAATATGCCAACGTGGTTTTAAGTACTGCTCCCTCAATGATGGCTACTGAAGCTTTCAGTTCAGAGGTAATGGTATTCTCACGAATACACCCACTGGCTATTAGACGACAACGGTGACGAAAAATCGTTTTTGATTATTCTTCACCAGATCATTACAATTATGTACGTTCGACGAAATTAAACCAATATAAAAAACTACCACCGATCCGTACAATAGAAAATGTCTATCCCCACCGCCTTATAACCCGAAACATGATCGTTATCAAGTCACGTGACTCGGCCGCCGAAGTGGATAAGAAAAGCCATCTCCGTCCGTCCGCCGTTCAACAGTGATATCGTGACAGAACGACTGTATCGGACCCTCAGGCGAATGTTTCCTGCGGCAAAATTACAGAGCTGGTTCATTACTTCGCCCTTAATTACTCTGAGTCTGAGAGACAAAGTGCTTGTCCTTGATCAATCTATGTTCGTTGTACAGCGAAGTATGTAGGTCGGACGAGTAGGCGTTTGTTCAAACAGACCAAAACAGTCTGTTTAGTTCGGGACCAGTTTGACCAAGTCCATAAACAGTTCAGTAGTTGCTAATCTTAACGATACAGCCCATAGATTTGACCCAAAGCAGGCCTTTTTTATAGTCTACAAGATTTCGGTCAGCCACCTTAAGCTGGTCAGACCATTAGTGCTGGCCACCACGAAACTGGCTACTATTCGAGTACGTAGTTCAGTTCTCTGTTCTCAAAAGAAGTTCGTACAAACTCTAGAGCTGGAGTGGCCAAAGGTCACATCATTGACATAAAACTTGACTTATGTTACCTACCTCTGAGCGGATCTCTGAACCACCCATTACAGACACCAGTGACTAGTTGCTTGAGTGACTTAACTCGTTTATACAGTCCAATGGTAGTTTTCCTGACATCGATTTTATTCTGTCGAATATATATGATTGTAACGGTTTGATGAAGAGGTATCGTAAACATTTGCTTGTTACCATTTTAATAGTATTTCATTGAATATCTGGTTTGGGGCAAACATAGGACACTAAATGTAAATATTAACTGATAGTTCAAAACATATTTGACATAGATGGCTAATAAATCCTATGAAAACTTGGAAGACAATATACCTAACAATATTGAATACATTTGTAAGTGTGATTTTTATTTCGCACAAATTTGTACTGATCCAAAATCGGCTCTCATTTTTGTAAGTTATCTGCAATTCAATAACCGTGTCCTGGACTTGAAGTGCAAGAAATTTTAACCAATCATGCGCGAAATTTCTCTTCACATGTCTAGGTAGCCCAAACTATTCCAAATGCCGACATGTGGTCTATTCTGTCCCAGAGCTTGGGTTACTTGGCCCAGTAGTACCAGGATGTGAACAGATTTACACTCTGTCCATAATTATTTCGGTCAGTTGGCCGGCAGCATATGAGATGACAGCGCGAGTTGCCCGCTACCGTTACTAGATTGTGTTTTAAATAACTGAAAAATAAAAGATTATTCTTTATACGATTTCTGGACAATGCCCTTAGTAAGGCAACCTTTAATTTTCCACATCTGTTATGGCATGTTGGAGAGGCTGTTGGTTTAACGATGCAGGCAAGGTCTATTGTGATTTAGGTCTGCGCGCATAGTCGGAGTAGATGCGTGCGTTTACCACGTTGAATATCTGTTCGTTATTCAGTTAGTTCGAGCTTTCCAGATGAAGTCATTTTAAGGACGAAATACCAAGTATAACTTATATTTTCTCATCATTACTAGACTAAGTACAACACGGTGTAGATGAAAATAGTTACTCGACTGAGTTAGAAAGTCGGTCACGGGAATGATCGCTGTGTTTGCCGCGGTTTCATTTCTTATCCCCAATGTCGCCTGTATCTTCGTCAGAAGTGGCAGATTAGAAAATAATGACTTATCCGCACCAAAATTACTGAGAGCCGTTTCAGTCCGAATGATTTTCTCAAGCAGTCGCGAGTAACTTTTCAAAAACCATTCCTCTCTTTTTTCCATCAAATGGTGACTACAGCCACAGTACCATCAAGTATGACGCGAAACTACGTCTCTGGTTGTGTAGACGATCTTAACACCAGTCACGCTTTAACGCAGCCCTTACAACCAAATAAGCATACAGTCGGTTTCTATGAGCTGTTGTTAGCAGTTGTCAGCAAGGCTACTTCGTGGAATTGCAAGTCGCAGTTCAAGCCTTAGTATAAACAGCCATGTGCAATAATAGAGCTGTAACAAGAGTGAACCTGTGGTTAAGGGCTTTCTTTCGAAACAGAATGACTGAAAACTACTTACAAGCGTGAACAGTGTTCAACCCTTACCGCCCAAAGTCGCGACTGTTTAGCACTACAAGTGGCAATTAAAAGATGGATGGATTCTTATCGTCTGGCTAACCAATACTGGTCTGCTTTTCTATAAGGAATCCCGTGCAGTCAATCTGTCTGATTTTCCGTGGAAACAGGCGTTGTAGTACAAGACGGATGATCTCTTTTGGATATACGACATTACCTAAGATGATTGGTCTGACGAATAATCGATCGTGGTGACAAACCGCTTATTCCTTAAGCAGCACATTGTCAAGCCCTACTTTATAAACTTACTTGTAACGACGATAGATTGCATTCTGCCGACTGTTTAACGTGGTCATCGGTTTAGTAAGTTTGCTGACACCGATTCATGCTTAGTGGGTTGCTCGACCGGAAAAGGGGGATAGACCATTGCCGCTAGATGCATCAACGAGGCGATTCTAATCGTCTGCCTGTCTGCGTGTTGTGCGTGAGGTATGTATCACGTGGAAGGGCCGTGGAGAATAGTGGTATGGACCCGGATGCACACTAAAATATCTAGGCATCTTGTTTGTTGGTTAACTAACCACACAAAAAGCTCAGCAATAAATTTTTGAAGAATTTTATGAAAAAAGAAACTCTAAGTGTGTTGTCACCGCTTGTCTCAGTTGTGCTAGCAACGATAAAGAGAAATTCACTGGCAGATTTCTTGATATAACCAGTTCTAGCAACAGAATTCGCTAAAGAACTTTGTGAAAAACAACACCTATTTTTATCGATATATAAGGAAGAGTTGAATTTTTGCACATTCGTAGATGGGTCTAGAATTACTAACAAAAGACCGACATCCACTGCATTCGCTACGACTTAACTGAAACAATAGAAGGTTGATGCAAATAACATATTGCCTCATTACAGAAACCCCTTACGGCCAACTGCCTAAGTAAGTCCGCCATTCCCCAAACGCGACCATTGGTCCGACTGTTAAGCTAACGTATGAACTAGTGAAGAGCAGTCAATGAGGTCTGTTAAAGCCACAAAAGTGTAACACGAGGTTCCGAGGCAATAAATTCAGCAACATGGTGGCTGTCTAGTGTAAACTGATTAGCCAGAGATAGCTTATCACAAGATGTGACAATATTTCACTAATCGTTTTTTTATTGAACAAGTCTGAAGACTTTATATGGTATAATAAGTATGAAAACAGCTTTAGGGAGAAAATAAGGTGAGTCCAGTTACACTGTGATTGCAGTGTCTATATGAGATTACGGACAGCGCAACGCTTTTGTCCTATTCTTTGCTGCAGCTAATACTGACCACTTAAACTAAAGTACCTGGACAAACACATCTGAGTGCACAGGTTGAATCTTCGTACGTAAATTCTGGCAGTTTGTGCAACCACCAATATAAATATTACTTCTTTCTCGTAAACTAGTAACACAATAGATCAGTTTAAATGCAACATCCCAGTCAACTAAATAAATAAAGTTAAAAATGTTTTGAGAAAGATATATGGGTCACAAGATGGAGCATCTTTAAAAAAAGGTACACAAACGCCACCCCGCTTGGTTGGTGGCTGGATATCAGTAAAACATCTCCAGTGCAACCCTTGACAACCTGGTTACCCTGGTCAAGGCGTCAGTTTGAGTGTGGACTTCAAGTTGGTCCATACCCTCACCTGTTCATATCAAGGGAAGACGAATATAAGAAGACGAATATAAGATATTGCTAGATGGTTGAGTGAGCCAAATAACCCACTGAAAGCTAGTATTTTGTCACTACCTAGCAGTCGTCAGTATCCGGACCAGTGATATAAATGAGCTATTCTGGAGGTAGCAGTTTCGCAGTATATGTCGTCACTGAATGCCTCTATCAACCGCGTATTCGGTGCCAGATACAGTAAGCTTCTAACCGAGCGAGTATTCACTTTGGAATTTTTGTGGAATGTTCTACCACCAATGTCTGCAGCTAGCTCGTTTATGTACAAGAACCAAGAAAAACATAATCAACTTTTCCACATCTACAAAGAATAATAGCTGTTCCATCTTTTGCATCCCTGCTGTCTAGCTGTTGCTATGATTTCACAAGAAAGTTCCATGTCTGAGTTCATTGTACATTCAACAAACGCATGACCACTGGCAGAAATTCATTAAGGTTATCACAAATACCTTATTCAGATATGGTGACGAAAATATTATTTTAGTATTTGAAATGAAAACGCCGCAGTTAAAACCAATCATTATAAGAAACCAACGCGAACAGTAGGGCATGATTATTTGAGGACGAGAGTACAATATGTTTAGTGGATAACCGTTGATCAGTTTTTGGTGATTTACTGCACTGTGCTAAAAAGTAGAACGCGATTATTATCACAGAACTTCTCCTGAGATGGCACGTCCTCATACGGGGCCAAAAATGACATTCTTATTATTTGAAAGTATTGCGACATGTTCCCCTAGGTTAGAGAAATGCCAAGATGGACGATAAAACATTAGGCAAACAATGCAAAACGATTTGCCGGAATGGATCTAAAATAGAATAAACTTCGAAACGTTCATTGGTTTCCAACCATTCCACTCATTTTCAATACGGAACTACCAGCCTGTATTCTTGAGCTTAACTTGAATCGTATAATTTTTGTAGGCCATGTGTTTTCTTCTTTCCACTTACCAGACACTGTTTTAAAATTCACTGTTGGTATCAAAATGGTTTTGATGAAGAATTTAAATTGTTTTAAGTGACTAAAAAGATAGTAACAGATACAACGAGGGTTTTGTTTGACACAAGGCTTTTGTTAAAGAGGTATTCCTTTTGAAGTATACTTTAGTTGTTGGTTGAACCATTTTCACTCGACCAGATAATTAAATGCTGTACATATTAACGAAAAGATTCCAAACGAGTCTATCGAAATGATTGTTTACTTAATTTCATTGAAATAAGCCGCCTAATTTTGAAGGCTTTATAATCAGTAAAAGTGACAATAAATGTTTTCCTGCGGAGTAACCGTACTATGTTAAAGCAACCCTTACACTAATGAAGTGACGTTAATGCTTGTGCGCCGATTGACTCCGGGAACAGACAGACAGTATGCATGCATGTAACTGAAATATATGGGTATGTTCGTGTCCCCGTGTTCCACAGTACATCTGCCTTGATACGTATACTAGCCACGTTTATAAATTTCAGGATGAAGTCATCGGGGATAGAATATAATCAACAAGCCAGCCTGTAAAATGATTTGTTTTCTGAATATGTGCGCTTGTGAAATCAATCAGGTAGCCACTGCCAAACCAGCTAGATAAAAATGAGTCTCAACTCCTATTTGCCCTACTTTCTATATTTATTCCACTAAGTTTATTTACAGTCTTAAACGCACTCATTGGGATGAGTTATAAAGACAAGAAACCTGTCAGTTGCATAGGCACTACTTTGACTATTCTCAATCAGGACAACCATATATCATATAGTTGAGTTGCTTGCCGAAATAAATAACTGAAAAGATTTTAGATGAAGTTTTATGTACTAAGAGGTCAAAATGCATGGTCCCTTTGACCAAATTGGTTTTCAAAAAAGCACTACTGAGGTAACACACTTTCGGAGTTATTCAAAATACGGTTTGACAAAACAGAATGCTGCTTGGGACAATAAGGGTGTCAAGTAAATAACATGTCTCCGTGAGAAATCTATACACTTCACATCATCTGTTGACTATGGCCAAAAACATCATGGATTTTGCAGTTGGTAGTAAACCGCGTAGACAAATTTGATGGTAAACGTTCGTCATATTTTACTGACAAATAGCGGGATGTTGTTGCTGAATAAAAAGTTAGTCAACGATGCTACAGGAACTAAAATGACAACTAGGGGAGAATTCAAATGATATGCTCGAAAATGCACGAAATAACGTGCATCATTTCGAAATGTCCACACCAATATTAACACATCAAACGTTCTGTCGGTATGACTAAATTGGGTTTTTCTCATTGTATTATACTCACTGAAGTTTCCATGCACGGTACTCTGTGCAGTCAGTTAAATACTTAACTATAAAAATTATCGAAACTTTTAACGCATCTAATTTCGATATCGAAAAGCCAATTTGTTATCCATGATTCAGATATTGCGGATACTGAACGACCATATGTTTTATTTAAACCAGCCATCTGAGTGTAAGAAAGTTTTACCCGTTTGATTCTGCGAGCACGTAGGGTACTTTGAGACAGAATGTTTTGTTGAAAACTGTTTGTCTCGTGTCCTAATGAACGGAAAATCGTTGACCTGTTTACAAATGAAAAACAGCTTACAGCAAAATGCTAGACACAATAATCTTTGTGCCGTACTTTCTAATAGCAACACCCTCGTGAAATAGCTGTTTTGGCCACTGGTGATGTATACCGCAACGTGTTGATAACTGTTAGAAGAAGGTCGAACCTATAAAAACGAAAAAGTGGTTTAAATTAACAGTTGTGCACTCGATCAATTTTGATTCACACTACTCATAACAATTTCATCAACATCTCGGAGTATGGTTACAGGTCTGTTGATACGCTTAACGTGAAACAACCAACTTTAGCCTGAATATCGCGAGAATAACACGTAAAATGTAGTTCATCATGTACTTTACGTTTTGCAAATTTCTTCATCATAAAATGATATTACATCAGCTGTGAAAAATTTACATATACAGAACATGCCACATTTCAGAACAGTTTATTAATTCGGACATAATTTGACGGTATCAATTCACCGTCTATTAAGTTATATTTTTAACATGACGAAATGCAGGATAGATTAACCCCTTCTCAGTTGTGGCAGCAAGGAGCCCAGCCAAAAATGCCACAGGTAAAACATTCGCTGACCAGTAGAGGGAAGCGAAATATTCAGAATAGAGAAAAATGACTTTGTAAAAATAAAGGCAAAGTGAACAAGTTTGAACAGAAGAACTGAAAATGTTGCAGCGGGTTGCTATCTGCGAAAAAGTTTTTAACTGGCAATTTCAATTATCACGGTGGTCCCAAGCAGACAGGCGACACGTGCTCATTCGACTCAACGGGCTAGTCACAGACTTGATTGTGCGTGAACACTTCGTGGTTTGATCGTCCTGCAGCTTTACCTAGGTGATTTTGGTCTCAGTAGACAAAGCCAAATGCAAAAACTGCTCAGCTATTGTGCGGGCAAATTACCCTAAGTCGTGCAACCTGATTAGCTGACCATTTGAGCGTTTATCATGAAAGTCCCAAAATACGCGCTAACTCGCAGCACCGTCTCTCACGCGATTATCCTACGATTCTGGACTAACTAGCAGAGATGATGATGGCCGACCACAGCACGTCTCTTCATAATTCAGTGGAGAACTGGTCACGTTGCCCAACTGTGGGGCAAAAGGGAACTCACACAATTACTTTTTCAAAAGAATTCGCCTCACGAAATCAGTTGTAGCTCCCTGTTATACAGTATTCCACTTTTATGAAAGTCGCCGAGTTCGGCTTTCTACGGCCTGGTCCTGTAAAACGCAGGCGATGAAGTACATGGACAAAACTGTATACTTGAGTAGAAAAAAATTCGCTAGGGGATTAGCTACTGTAGGTCGGGTTCGCTCCCCAGGTTGGGGGCGTTGTGACTCACATAGTCGATGGTTGGATACATTAGGTGAGATGGCGGCTAACCGAGCTCAGTGGTGTGAATGTTGTCGTTGTTTGTCCAAGTTGTCTGCGAAGTGAGTGCATTTATTGACGCGGAAGAGTGAAAGCAGTAAAGAGACTGTCTTGCTGATGACGCCTTACTTTCACTTACATCCCGGTTGTTCGTCTTCAAGGTACAGGCACCTTCATACTAAATACTTGACGTAGCTGCTTTTATTGGTTAGGTCGATTACGCTCCTTTTTTTCTTCTGTCTTCCCGCACAGAGTTTGTTTTTTTACGTATGGTTTTGTGGCAGTCAGGCATCCGTGTTAGCTGTCTATGATGATGATGTTAATGAAAATATTGTGTATGATGTTAGGTTATCAATAAAGTTGCCTCTACCTGCTTCGATAGTGACCATAGTTTATCTAGTTGAGAGTGCATTGTTATTGATACTCTTTACTTGTTAGACAGTTATTAAGTGGCGGCAGACATCTTTTCTATTAAGCTTTGTCTGTCAAGGTAATTTCTGCATCATTTTCAAATGTGTTCAGTCGTCTGCGAATCAGTCAGGTTTTCAGATATCTCTCTACTTCTTCCATAATACCGCATACTATTAATCTTTTCCTCGCCGTTTTGACTGCCGCGATGCTGCTGTATAATGATTTGATAGGCGTAGGCAAAACATTTTTTGATGGCCGTCATCTTCAGCGGTCAGAATGGTCTCTGTGCAGGGGTGGTCTTTATAAGGAAACAAATTTATCTACTTTGATATCTGGGTGGATCGAAAAGCAAATCTTTGTTCAGGGGACTTTTTATGTTACCCTGTGTCTTGCAGCAAGACTGCTGTGTAGTGACGATCACTTAAAACAGTTAATATTCAGCTTCTACTAATTGGTGTGCAACTGCAGCTACACCTTCAGTAAATTATCATTGTGTTTGTATATTGATACATAAATGGTTACGGTTACTATTTTTCTATTAATTTTGCGGGACTTAATAAAACGTAATGCAGTTCAAGCTAAATTACACTTCTGAGTCATACGAATCACGCAATTTCTCAGTGGTTGCAGTGGTACGTAGTTAAGTTGAGTATTGCCTGACTGACTTGAGGCTGCCAAGTAATAGCGGAGCCGATAAACGACAAATGATACAAACCTGTTACGCATTGTACTTTTTACTTCCATTGATGATGGCTCAAAACGTTTCAAACAGGGCCTGACTAATAACATTAACTAGTTAAGCGCTTCCAGCGCGCGGTACAAATGAAACGTTCGCGCATTACAGTTTACATAGCTATTTTTCCTATTTTCATGTGTACAATCCTCACCATAACTGTGTTTGTTCACTGGTTCTCTACCGGTGCGCATTCTACAGAAAGTATATCATATAACTCACAATGTTGTAACCCCATGTTCCTCACATCAAGACAATAACTACCTTTACAGTTTAATCTATAGCTCCCATTGTGAACATAATTTATGTGTATAATATTATATATATAATATAATATAATAATTTATGTATATGACTAGATTTTAACGTTTGTACACAGAATTGCTGTTTGGGGAAGTTTTAGTTTAGCACGAAGCAAAATTTCTTATACTCGTTTTTGCCTGTCTTAGGTATCTTATCATCAAAGTAAACAGCTAGGTATGCACAATTCAGCAACGTTTCTTGGTTTTTGTGATTGGTAGAAATTATTTATATTTTATTTTTACACCTATCACCTTGAACTTTTTGGTATTAAACTTAACTATGCAAACCAACATACAGAACTCACTGACCATTAGATTTGCGAGGAATATGATCCGACGCTTAGTGGTACACATATGATGCGACGCTTACTTGGCACCAAACTTTTTGTAGAATGTTCATTTATCAATTGACTAAGCTGACGTCCTCTCATGTATCTTTTTACCTAGAATTAATCTTTACAACCTAGTCGAATGCACACCTTATATAGTAGGAACAGCTTTTGACATGCCTTAACTTCATGCACATCAGGCAACTTTTATGGTGTGAATCTCCAAATTTTAACAGATTCAGTAATCAAATTAAGCTGAAAGATATATAAATAATTACTGGTGGCCTAGGTAGTGGCGACATTTAAATTAACTGTAACACATACTGTTCAGCCTAACGGTATTAGTACTAATCATTAAACTAAAGCATCTATTAAAGTAAGAAAACTTTTAGGAAGTATGAATGATAGTCAGTTTTTATTCTCAGAAGCATTTCATTCCACTTCTATATGAATGACTATGTCAGTGGTTACAATAAATGGGCCTACTAACTTCGCTTTACTCGCATTAGTGTTAACGCAGAAGTGATTGTACAGGTTAACCAACGATAACTATTCATTCGGTACGTTGCCAATAAAGGTGGCAAACAAATAACCTTCAGTTACTGCTCTTCTTACAGGTACATTGTGATAAATAACACCGTACACTAAATGACTTTCAAGCAAGCTATTCCATCGAAGGACGTTTGTAGATAAATAAGATTTCATTAACTATAACAAACACAAAAGAAAGCGGTTGATTCCAATGTCAATTACAGAGTATGGCTGGTTCGTCAGTTTACTGTTCTGTTTGGATTATGATGGCATGACGTTTCTAAAACTCTGTTCGAAATAAACTTAAGAAATTGTACTCACAGCTTAGCTTTCCATTCGGTGGTCTTTTTGACTTCATTAAACCCACTCAAGAACATTCAGACCTTCTGACAGATTATCACATTGCCTGCTGTTTAAAATAAATAGTTGAGTTCTGATTCAGTGCTGTAATCATTTTTTTGAAAACCGCGAGTAACTTATATGAAGCGCGGCCTAGCAATCTATTAAAACAGAATCGTGTACCGACAAATTATTTTAGATGTATATAACACTACATATTACAAATAGGTATGTGTGTTACATACGTTTTACGCATAGGTATGTATGTAATGTATGTACATGGACATGTACCATACCATACAGAGTAACTGTTCTTCGTTAAATGAAGGCAGACACCGGAGGTAAGCAAAGCTCCTTGTTCATTTACCATACAAAAAACCATCACCTGAACAACCTCAGAAATCTCTTGAAGCATGTCGCCGGGTAACTATTTTTATGCTTCTTCAATATTAACTATCTATTTCTATTTTACAAATTATACTTAAGAATATTTTAGGGAAAAAAAACTGGACTCTACTTGTCCCGGCATAGGTTCATCCCATGTCAAAATCCGGTGTAAGGACAGTTCACCATTGTTGTGATTAGTAGTGAAGTTTTGCAAGCTCAATGAGTGTCACGCTCACTGCATCGATACTTTTATCTCAGAAATCAAGGTAGGCTTCACTTTCAACCTAAATGTTTGTTGTAATGGCAAAAACAACCGTACAATAAGTCAAAATACACATAGTTAAGCGGAGAACATAGGCAGTTTGGTAAGCTAAATAATGTTTAGTTGTTTTTAATTTATATTGGCAGCTAAACTGTCAAATGTTTGACATTTTAGTGGAACAAATTTGATTAAAATGTAAAAATCTAACCAGCGCACGAATATACTGTTAAATATGCCACAAAACTTAGCGGACAAAATTAAAAGCGTCGTGGTAGGTAGCGATATGGTCACTTCAGGTCAAGAATGCAGTCATGGATGAATTCTGACAGGTTAATTACTAAATTAAATCGCCAATGAAACGGGTATTTTTGAGGCCATACCGACTACTTTGTTTTGCTATGTTGTTCAATCAAACAACAACTACGGACAATGTGCTTGGTCACTGATTGCATTTATAGACGAAATCCACCTGGGTAAATAAATTTAAAGCCCAGAAACCTTGGAACATAGCTTAAACTCATATTTACTATCAGCGGGTCAACATAATAAATACAACATGTGCTGTTATATTTGTAAGATAAACCGACATAACGTTAACCATATGAGGTACGAGGTGTATAACACTTTGTTTGCACGTCACCATTTATTTATCAACTAAGGGTAAATACCGCTTAGGATTTTTGCCAGTGGATGCTTTAGAACGGACCAAGCCTCCGTTAATTACGTTCATTAAAGAGATATCCTGATAGTAATAATTCAAGCATTCGCCTCGCGAATTTAGATCTATGAACTGCCACCTAATCTTAGAAAGATTCGATATTCTTGGAAGCATTAAAAGGTTTACAGAGTATTCACAGAAGCATTAACAGTCAACACATCCCAGTATTCTTTAGTGATGAAACATTACCGAAATAAATGTAGGCCATATTTTTGTCTATCTTCGCAACAGTTATTCAAAATAAGTACGCTATTGCAATAAAAGGGTCACGCAACCGTTGACTGAAGAGCTTCTTAAATTTAATCAAACACAAACTTCTGAAAACTAAACGCGACACATTTTATTACAACCTCGCTAGGCATAATCAAACCGTTTCCGGATAATAAATGCAAACATTGCGGTGATTTGCATTTGTCAGTTAAATAAATACAGTTGCTTCTTTCTAAGTAAAAAACTAACCGGACAGGCCAAAACTGATTTCTTTGTAAGATTTAATAAAGCTTATGCGTTAAACGCCTACGTCGTTATGAAGTTGCATAACCCACTTATTGTTTAAAGCTTCGTAGATGATGTTGCATTCTGTTCAGTCTTAGAGTGCTGATGTTTTTAATAAAAGACTGATTTTCTCACTTCATTGTCTCGGACAGAGAAACAAGCTGGTTTCTCTGATCACTTTCATCTCGTTTCCTATTTGGCAAGATAGTCAACTCATGCAACACTCACTGTATCTCAACATTAAAACTTTTCCTAAATGACTTGCAATGCTTCACTTCAAGTGTTCTACTATAAGGTAGTTAACACGTACAAGTTGGTGGCCTCCAACTCCTGTGCAACTTTTCTGGTATTTGACTGTTGTTCTCTACTTTCAAGGCAAGATGTAATGTTCTATGGGCATAAAGTTTTTTGTGCCGTTTGCCCATCTTGAGACTAACCTTTCTGTCTACCTCAGTAAGCTCTACGTTGCCGAATTGGCGAACCGGCTTAAGTGATTTCTTATCCAAATTAACAGCAGTGGATTCGTGTGCGCACATTTGGAGCGGTTGTAATTGTACCGGAATGATTCAACCTAGCTGCTTCGTGAAAAAAATATGATTACTTTGTCCAGCACGAACTACCGGTCAATTTGAGTAAATAAACGGGACGCAAGATGATGAGTACCCATAAGCTGCAAACACTGGGTTGCAAATTAATCGCAACCAGTAACACAAAACTGCTTTGTGAGTTAGAATGTAAAAGGTTGAAAAAGGTATGCTTTTTCCTTAAAACCCAAAGAGTTAAAGGAATCGTCAATGCTGGATACTAAGATTTATTAGCAAAATGCATTGGTGGGTATTCATTTGCAAATTGGGCTCCGGATTTTGATGCGTAACATTTTGACAAAAAATCACAAGACCTCCTTAAGAGAGCTATTTAAACAATTTAAGAACCACAAACTGCAGTTCACAGGAAAATCTAGGATGGTCTTTCAAAAGTTCAAGTTTTTTTATAGAATCTTTATGGAATCGAACGAAAACAGTCTAGCTAGAAAGACTCCCTTAGGATGGAAAACTGTGCTTTGGATCTGGTTATTTAAATATGTGCTTATTGAGCTAAAGTAAATAATTTACGAGCAAAACATTTTTTGATTATGATTGAACAACGTAAAAATGTCTTTTTCACCTTTCAAATGATAAAGTATTTCTTCCATACTTCATCTTGGTAACGTGAAAGGTGATAAAATAATGAAATCTTTTGTGAAATTATGCAAAAGGTTGACATGAAAAAGGCGTTTTTGTGTTACTGAAATACCTAATTGCTAAGCGTTTATTAAGGTTGATGGAATATGTTGTATAAATTCTCTAGGTGTTGTTGATGATGCAATGTTATTGGCTAAATTATATAATGTTACGGTAGTTATAAGGTTAATTTAGAATGATGTATACTTGAAAGTAAAGTGTAAAACCGTTGCCAGCAAATAAAGGTAATTTGTTACCATCAATTTTGAAATAGTGTTGTACTACTAAAAGATTAAAACTCATTCAGAGTTTCTAATCTTTGACACAAAAAGCAGTAAGAACTTATATGCTACCGTTAGGAATTTGTAGCTGGTTGAGACCAGTACGGTATAATACTACTTGAAACTGAAGCAGTTGCAAAAACTATTTGAGTCATGATGAGTTCTTCGATCATAGCACCTACGTTTTTATCTTGTGACTTCAAAATCGTCATACCATTCAGGTTGTTTTTTCTGTGTGGCCAATTATTATTTTTGTTAGCTTTTTATCAAGTTTACAGTGGGCGGGTAGGGTTGAACTTACTAACCGATATTTTTTAAAACAATGAGTTCCCTTAATGCATTTAGTCAAAACAGAGAGAAGATATATACGGCGAGATGTTAATATTTCGATTTACTCTCAGAACTGTGTGGCTGGTTCGTTCAATTGTTGTTGCTATACGTAGTTTGTGAAAAGTTCGCTGGTTTTACCTCGGCAATTGATGAGAGTAAATCGAAATTTTAACATCTCGCGATAAGTCTTCTGTCCGGTATTTTTTAGCCGTATTTGATAATTAATAAATTAAAGGCGCGGCCTCTTACAAATTCGTTTAATTACTTGGAACACTACCTAATTTGCAACTAGTGAAGGCAATTTCAGTTGATGCCCCGTGGCACTTGTTTACTCCATAAAAAGTTGAAATGACTCACCGTGAACCACAGTCTGCTGGTCGTTAATGCAGTCGAAAAGCAGTATCACTGAGCTGTTCTTTTCTACTAGTTTTCCGAATCAAGCTGCCACCTGCATTAGTGTTAGGCCGGGCCGCCGATAAGCCGTTTTATATTGCTCAACTTCATAGAAGTCATCTAACTGCACACAGTTATTACGCAATAGCGTACAATTTCTTGACACGACTGCAGTAGCTCAATGTCTTAAACTAATTGAGTGTTTTCTGAAATTGTAAATTATTCTTGGGCTAACTAAACAGTACATCTTTCTAGTGTTTTTGGAAAAGTATTCTTTTCAGTCGAAGCGTTTGATAAGAGCAGATGACCAGGAAATATTGCTCTAGCGTTTCTATATGATACTACTAACCGTTTTGATGCAGCCAACGCTTTGTAAATAGAAGTTGTTTATACTGGTGTGATCTTTTTTATCACGCCTTAAAATGTCACTACCGCATGAGGACGCTGCTGTTTATTTACGCTTCAGTCCCTCCGTAGTTGATCGTATAAATCAACATTATCTATTTCCAATGTTTATTTACTCAGCGCATCTAATCTTAGCTGCGACACTTATGAGGCGTTAATTAACAATTCGACTTTTCCTTTTGTAAGCAGAACGTAGCGCTTTGTCTACTGCATGATGTGCGTTATTAATCCATCGTGAATACTTGATTGTGGTTTTGAAAATGATTGTAGGACTGGTGTACATGTGAGTCCTAAGTATGATTTGTCTCCTGTAATGAATAATTAATATGGATTGCATCTATAACCTGATGCAATATCTTAATGCAGGTCTTCCTGGGTTTTTTGATGATTGGTAGTATATTGCGCTGCAGATAATGAGGCAGAATGATAGTGTGCCGTGGCTTAATTTTCAAGCGCGTGTACAGTTATGTGCACTAAACTGAAACAAATATTCGAAGCTACTAAGGCAAGTTTACCCTCACTTGTTTAAGAGAAAAACTACACAGCTAAACGTAGTCATACTTTCCGAGGCGTATATTAGGGTATATCGGCTTCAGCATTATTTTTTGTAACATTAGGAAAACGCTGGCAATAATATGTTCATGCAGGATGGAAGAGCATGTAGAAACTATTTACCTAGTTTGAAATCGTCTCGGTTTTCAACTATTCACTTGAAAAGTGACGGAAGCCTTCATCCCCAATATTTTTTCTGTCAAGCTTTAAAATTTTAACCGCTTAGTTTCGACAAAATATTTTCCCACAATTATGAACTTATTGAGCATAACTTTGAGCCATCAGCAGAATGAAATTTCTTCTAATAAAAGAAAAACATAAAAACAGGCTTACATTTGCAATAGGCTAAAAGCTCACAAAATTTCACATCTCATTAGTCAGTCACTACAGTCATGCATTTCTTTTTTGTATACTTGATGAAAAACTGGATAATTTACGTCAAAAATAGCGAGTTTTGCTGGCATGTCATACTTTCGAGTTTAAAGGCTTACAAAAACTAAGACCGATGCATTCACCAGGCGTTAAACTGAGAGGAATGTACTCCTATCTATAGACTTGTAGTGAATGTAACCAGTAACTGCACACTGTATTACTCCTTCTAGTTGCACGAATAACTACTATGAACATAATATGGATTACATTACGATTTCGTTGGGTTGCTTGCTGTGTAACTGTTACTGCGTAGAAACCAGCTTTGGGGTTGAGCTAAGTATGCTTTCTATTACCGTTGCCCACTTTAAACCAACACGATTTGTTGCTTTGTTCACATTAGTTTTATTGATTTTTTCAATCCGGCTTAGTTTACCTAATCTGCAAGTAAGTTGATGTTACCAATTTGAGTTTGCCTGTACAGGCTTTGTCAGAAAATCAGCCAAATCTTTGTGAAATATCTAATTTTCAGGCGGAAGTTAAACATTTCACTAAGCTTTTACGGAAATTTGTCATTACTTTCAAAAACAAAGTAATTTCTATTGGTGTGGGTGTTACTGACGATAATAAGAGCCCGGCTTGACTTACAACATTAACAAATCGATAACGCGTTATACTTCATAACATAAAAAGTTCAGAAGAAAAATTTGAACAGTTAATTGATTAGCGTATTACCTATCCGTCTGGCTGAGGGATTAAATCGGCTGCGACATTACCTTGTTTCAGTTGCTTACATCATGAATAAAATTACATCCATTCTGGCAAGCAGCTTCTAACAGTTTGTTATTAGTAACATTTACCTAATCCTTTCGCTAGAAATGTTTTAAAATAATTAGTATTTATTTTTTACCGCTGTTCCCCACGGCTAATTTAATCATACAGAACAGTATATTTTGTGAATTAGTCGTCATACAATAAGTTTTGTACATCACACCTCAATCTAATTTATTCGACACCGAAACGAAGTTTACTGTTCACACCGAGCTGACGGAAGTAACGATGATACTCAACCGACTTAGCCAATGAATTTTATCTAGCAGTTTTGATAGTTAGTTTATTCTTTCTACAAAGTTATCAACACGTTGTAAAACGAAAATACTCAGCGATTTTTATAAAAATTTGCACGTTATTCTCTAGTCTATCAGTGCATTGGTGACTGTGAAGTGATCGCCGTCACAATGGTAACAACCCGTTCATGTTGGAAAAAATGCATTAAAATAACATTAGTTGATAAAAGTGGGCTTTTTCAGTTAGATGTATCATCTAGAGTAGGACATGCTCCGCACTGAATTGCAGCGGTATTGCCTTTCACATACGATCACGAAGAGATATATGTGCGCATACATCAGCTGTTGTCAAAGTAAGCTTCACTGTCTATTTCAAATATTTGTGGTTACGCATAATTCATGCATTCAGCACTATCAGAATCACCCTGATCAAGTCTTACTTCGTGTAAGTTATTTCCAACTGACGAAGCACTTGCACTGCGTGAAAAGAAAGCCGCAGATAGAAAGGTGCAAAGTTTGCGAAAATCCAACTTCAACTTTTGAAATTTGCTGTATCGTATCTGCTCAACAAAATGTGTTTTCTCATTGTCGCAAACCAGATATATTTTGTACATATTCGCGGCAGATGACTTTTCTTCCGCTAGACACACGAGCTTAGTGCACCACATAGTTTCTTTTGGATAACACTTGTTTTCAGAATCATATCTTCCAGATAACTTGTGGCAACATTTCTCAATCTCAAGGATTTTCATGGGTATATCATATATCTTATTTGTGTCAACGAAGACGTCCTTCAAAAATAGGTCCAGCAAGCACATAAAGAACATGATAATATTCGCCATCATCCCGACAACCCATGGTATCTCCCGCTTGACCAGTTTGTGAACTGAATGTTGCATAACATGTTCATCCCCAGCGATAACATAATACAATGCTGAAATAATTGTAGCACTCAGTGAAATTCTACTTAGCACAGAAAAACAAAATAAGTTAACCGAACAGCGGTTTCTTATTATATCTGTTTCGCTACGTCATGTTGCCTTGTGGTTTGTTACTCTGAATAGCAGGTGATATTTTGTTGTTTTGTCTAACTAACATAGCACATAGCTGTCTGTCAACAAACAAAAGGCTCGGTCGTTAACTGGAGTCGCCGACACGCAGGCATGTTGACTTGAGCAGTTTAACAGATTTGTTCTACCGTATAAGGCTCTTGTAACGATATGACCAGTGTATACAGAGGACAGCGATCATAGACAGTCTCGACGCAATCCAAGACTCAGCGGCGACTTAGTCCTCACGCACTTTTTCTTCAGCACAGGACTCG
>JTDE01001124.1:153356-165087 GCA_014338405.1 Paragonimus skrjabini miyazakii
CCATTCAAGGATACTAAGACCTCTCAGTGATGTTTTACAGGAGCCGCTGTGACGTGCTTGTTTGTCTTCTAAGAACACTGAGTAGTTGCTCATCCTCCTGTCGAGTGGAAGAAGGACTTCTGTAAACGCACAAGAGCAGCAACGTTGTTCTGTTATCTGCCAAGGAACAGCTTAATAACTGAATATTTCCCACATTAAACTCCTCTTCTTGGCGCTGAAAACAGTCGCAGGGGTCACGACAAGAAGTTCTATCATATTCGACCCCGGACCTTCCTTAGGTAACAGTTCTTCTCTTATAGGGTTATCAAACTCTGAAACGACCTTCCACTGGAGGTTGTTAGCTGTTCTAGGGACCGCTTCAAAGTTTTATTAGATTCTCACTTACTTAAGAAGTTGTTAGATTAGTATTTTGCTATGCTTTGCTAGATTAATATTTTACTCTGTTCCCGGTATTCCCTGTAACCCCCAAGAGCGGTGCCACACACTGTTTTCAATGACTGCCTTTTAGGTCAACAGAACACCGCTGACATCGAAATGGACAAACTGACTGGATCCGGGTGACTTGGGCCTTCAACCTCGAACCCGTGAACAAATCGCTGCGATCGCTGTAAAGGACCAGAGGAAAGACGTAACGAACAATCACAACCAGTGTATTGGTTTTACAGAGACGGGGCGGTGATCAGCACAGCGCTAATGGCAACACAAAAATCAAAGTCTCAACAAAAATGGGTCCTCAAATCGTTCAGACAAGTAGGTTCAGGGAGAATCAAATGTCACAGTTTTAGGGACATTCCTGTCGTGTGAAACACGACGGAGGCGGACGACCTGAAATAGGTAACAAGGGAGCGAACATCAGCGGAAAGTTTAAATCGCATGCGCATCAGTTTCTGTACTGATACACTCTTTACCTATGGACTACCCGCTTTAGTCATACGCTTCAGCAAGTAAATACAAACAGTCACCTTCAGTCCCGCCGTGGTTATTGCAGTAATTGGGACTAGATTGCACTGCTCAAAGCGAAGAAGGACAAAGTTAAGTATAGTATATAATACGTTAAGGCTGCAGGCGGAGTAGTCACCGCATTGTAAATGGGTAAAGTATTTGAATTAAAGATTTAGGGTCAAGAGTGACACTTGCAGAAAATCGATATACCAGCGAGAGAGCACTAAGACGAAACGATATTATAGTGGAGCGGAAAGCGGGTGCGCAGTGTTGGTCGTGCGTTCAAGAAGGCAGGTAACTGCTGCCATCCTCACGCATTCATACAAGCGTCTAACTTTATACAAGTGTCTGTAACAGTGATAAGTCAGTATAATGTTCCCACGCAAAAGAAGAAAGTGAGAACTACGGGTGGCCTATGTCATTGCTTGAACCTATAAAAGTACCGAGAGGTTTCATAGATCTAGGTGAGGCGTGATTCAAACCAGAGGTGGTTGTATCGGGTTTCCATTCTCCAGGTTAATGTGGTTAGCTCGCTGATCAACGAGATAGAAGAATGGGAGGAGATACTTTATTGATAACAGTAGAACAGTTTAATAAACATCGGATGGCGAAAAGAAGACGCCTAACTTTCGGTTTTTTGTCTGCTTCGTGGGACCTTTACAAATGATTATGTTGATAGAATGAATATACCGCAGCCAGTTGACGACAGCGGAGTCGAACGTTAGATTGTCAGTTTTTCGCTGAACTCCGGACCGGACACACCAAAATCCGCTTTCATGGAGATTTCGATGTCCCGGAGGTCGATTGGACCGAGAAATTTGCAGATAGTACTTCATCTGCGAAAATGTTGTTGAGGTTCCTTCAGACCATGACCCTAAGTCACCGGTATGCCAGGGGAAGGAACGAGCAAATGATGTGCTTATTGGATCTAGCTATCACCAGGTGTCTCCACGATACGCCTAATTTAGAGATGGCTGCCATCTGAGTAAGAGAGGCCACGGGGTCATGCGACTGGTGTTTACAGGCGGTGGGTTCAATTCTCCAGGAGGGCGGCGTGGAGTTCATTGTAAAATGAGACTGAATTTAATTTAGATCGAACATCACCCACAATTGATCGCAGCTGCCGCATTCCCGGAGACGTTGCAGTCGGCCCCTTTCGAAAAGAAGCACTAGCCCCGAGTTTCGCTCTCATTAGAGATCGTCAGTAGTGCATATCATCGTCACTGCCGGGACTTAAACCACGCACACGCTGTTCATGAGGCCACCGTGTTTGCCACTGCGCCATTGCCTGCTCCATTGTTGGGCGGTATTTGGTTACCAATGAGAGCGAGACTCGAGTCTAGTGTTTCTTTTCGAAAGGGGTCGACTGGAAAGTCCATGGGAATGCGAAGGCTGCCATCAATTATGGGTGATGTTCAATCTACATGAAAATCAAAATCCCCTACTACTCAGCAGTAATCAAATACCGCTCAACAAGTCAATGATTTCTGTGATTTCAACTTGGAGAGTAGTCCTAGTCGAGGGGTCATCAATTGGAGTCAGCAGACAGTAACTGTGTTTCCTCTCGAGGCGATCGGGCAACCTGATCATTACGCACGAGCGAAAGTGGTTGAGTGTTCACATATGGTAAATCGGCCATGCCTAATTTTAGGTCAGTTGCGCAGTGGTAAACACGGTGGCCTCATGAACAACGTGTGCGTTGTTCAAGTCCCGGCAGTGACGATGATATGTACCACTGACGATCTCTAATGGGAGCGAAACTCGGGGCTAGTGCTTCTTTTCGAAAGGGGCTGACTGCAAAGTCTCTGGGAATGCGACAGCTGCGATAAACTGTGGGTGATATTCAATCTATATGAAAATCAAAAGGCCTACAACTCATCAGAAAATGAGTTAATTTAACATTCTTGAAATCTTATCACCAGTGATCTCATGATGCTGGCTGATCATATGGGTCAGTAGTTATTACAACGACCGTGGGTACCGTCTTGGTGGTGAAGACGGACAAGTAGCGCTTAAGCTACAATGTCGATCGCCCGAAAAGATCCCAACCTTGAATGCTAGTCGTAGGTTGTGATTTATTCAAGTATTGTGAGTAAAAATATTTTACCGCATAATCCGTTTTATTAGGTTGGTATCTGGTGTAGAAATTGAAATCGCTGAAATCTGCGTCACGGACTCACAACCGCTTGTTTTAACTGGCCGTTAACTAAAAACGACCTTATCGGGTGTCATTTTCGAACGTCGAAATGGCTGCTGTTATTGTGGGCGATTGCGTGTAGCGGTAATAACACATGGATGCGGGAATGTTTCCAACCTTTAATTTCTTTTGATTTTTTAGTTTAATATTTTACTTTGTGTAATTTTAGGTCACGTTAAGCATTCTGTTGTTCTGCCCGCTAGCTATGCATTTACAGATGTGATTATTCATCGTTAACATGGATGAGAAAGCAGCATCCAGGACACACGAGTGTCAGCGTCCATCAGAAAAAAAAGATTGGATAGCAAATAAGCAAATACGGTTCAACAGTTTCCTCTCAACTAAAGACAGTTCCCAGCGTTTAGGCGCCTTCCTTAAGGCCTTGTAGACAGTGACGAAATTACGGATACCGGCCAGCACTGGCGCTGCAAAGATGACGATATCCTGTGAATCCTTATATCGACACTCACTTTAAAAGTTGTCGGAATTAACGATTGTTTGGACAGAATTCAGTGTACGTAAAAAGAGTACCATCACCAAGGCCCACCAGGGCGTCCGGAGAGCAAATACGGTCAGCACGAGAAGGTTTAAAAGCCGCAAGTTTGCGAAGTTATGTACAATCAGTCAGAGGTGAAGAAAGACAGACACGCTGTTCGCGGATGGTGTCACTGTGTTACATTTTGGTGCTGCCTGATGGTTTTACTTGCCTAGTGCGCTTCTGTGTGACTGTGACTTGTTTGTCTCCACAATGGCGTTGGCCTTTTGTGGACGAGTTGAATTCATAGGTGTGTCTTTCGGCCCTGTTTGTTGACGTTGCGCTTCGAATGTTGTTGGAAGTCGATGTTGTTTCTTTGTGTCACCATCTACCCTGCAGTAAAGGCTTTTGAGTGAAAAACTTTCGCTGAGGGCTCCAATGGTTTTCTTGTCCAGGACTGGCCAACGTGACAATATCCGAAGCCCGCAAAACCCATGGATGCACAAGATAAACCGAATGAAATACTCTATCGGCCTTGGCGCATCCTGAACCGGGTTGTCCTATCTGCTATCTGCTGCAAGGTGAATAGGGGGAAATATGCTACCGATAACACCCACAAATGAACTCCCTCCTAATGGCCGCTCTGACATTATTCTCAGAGTACACACTGCTCACTCGAGTCTCAGTGATACGCAGACCAAACCGGGACACGCCCAGAGATAGAAGAGGCTCTCCGTTGGGACCCGGAGTGCACGCGCGCTGTAGGACCGATGCAAAACCACAGGATGGCCAGAATGCCAAACCGCACCGATCGCGATGAAAGTAGGCCGCTATGGCATGGACGTGGCAGCCTCGAGCGAGACAAGGCTTGCAGACCAAGGTGAGCTCCAGGAAGCAAGTGCTGGGTATCGAATCGTTTGCTAACGATTCAAGTTCACAACGAGTCACGAGTAATCTGTTGATCCAGAAGTGCGTTTCTCAATATCCAACGGCAGAGAAGATAATCTATCTTCGAAACGGTCAATGAGGGGGTGTTCATGAAGACTGGATTTAATACGGTACTGATTGAATTACTGTACATGAAAATTAGATATCTCACCTCGAATGTGAAAAATCCTCAGAAATTGAAGAAAGAATGTGCCCGTACAACAAATTTAACAACTGGTCACCGCTCAATAATGGGGAATGATAAAACGGAATTGAGCTCATTCAAACAACTGGTCAT
Organism: Paragonimus skrjabini miyazakii; assembly: GCA_014338405.1. Taxonomy (NCBI): domain Eukaryota; kingdom Metazoa; phylum Platyhelminthes; class Trematoda; order Plagiorchiida; family Troglotrematidae; genus Paragonimus; species Paragonimus skrjabini miyazakii. The sequence continues at coordinate 158,196 of JTDE01001124.1, forward strand.
TGCTTGGGTCGGAGCAAAATGATTGTAAGAATTATAAGCTACTCAAGAAAGAATATGGAAGAAGGATGTCTTATTTTGACATTTAAAAATGTACAGGGCTCAGACAGAATAAGAGTAAGGAAAACGGCTGCAGTAGCTGATGTAAGAAAAAAATTTAATACTGTTTATTCTCAGGGAAAATAGTGAAACATAAGGCCATCCTTAAAAACCAATTAAAAAAGCACAACAATCTCAAAAGGATGCAACATACCTTAACAAACTCAACGCTGGGTACACTTTCTATTAGGTGGTCTAACCAGTAGATGGTCTTCAAGAGCATGGAGTCCGTTTGGCAGTCTCCGTTCGCATCAATGCTTTGATGATAGGCGAACCGCACAACATCAGCCCCCGAATCACGTATATGCACCCGCGGCTCACTCGGGGTAAGTGGGCCACATTTTCAGTGTTTGTGGTCCAACTATGCACCACATCGATGATACAGAGGATATGTCATATGATCAACTGTCCTCCACAATCCGCACAGCACCAGTGCGTGACCGATGGTTTGTTCTGGGTGAACTGAACGCTCCAGTTGTGCGCAACTGGAAAGATTCACTTGGATTGTCGCCCAATAATGTTCAGTTTTCTAACGCATTCTCATGGTAAGCTCGATATCTGGACTTGTCGTCGTTTCTTCGTGAAGGAATTTACCCGTTTTGTGAACGTCGAAAAAGGGTATGAATAATGGGTTGTGTCACTACGGTTTACATCCCATCAAAATAGTTTGCGCAAACTGGATTATCACTCACTGCGTTACCGGAATATCAAAGAAAAGAAGGTTTCACTTTTTAAGATCTCACAGTAACCGCAACATCCTTCGAGGAAAATACTTTTTACTTGCTAAAGTCGCCGCTGCAGATAGCCATTTGGCCCACCGACAACGCTGTTTGCTTGCAAATACGGACAATCTGGAGCTACCTCCCAGAATCTGTTTATGCTGCGTCAGTGGGAGTTGAAATAGAGGGTAAATCTGATCAACATATTCGGAAAAACCCAACCCAGTATTCGGCTGATTCGATCATCAGAACCATTGTGGCGCGGTAAAACTACCTTGCACCTCCAATTATTGGCGTTAACCAGGTGCTGTCCACAGTATTTTGCAGCGCTATCACTGTACGCTTGACAGACATTAGTTGGGTTTCCGTTTCTTCTCTTTTGCTCCGCTTTTCTCTTTCGCAGTTTTTTGCTAGTCTTTTCTGACTGAAGCAAACTTCCTACATATCTTTCTTATCTAAAACGTCCAACACACATTCAGGTGCATATAACGGCTCCCTGCTTCCTCCAGTCTGCGATCCTCCTGCAAATCCATATACAATAACATCAGCTCTCAGTTTGGGCTTATTTAACGTCGTGAGGTATTACTCAATTCTAAAATGAACATGGCGAGGGATAACCTGTGTTCTGTGAATGATGTTTGAGAGCCTAAAACTGAATCAAACGTTAATTTACTTTCATGCACGCAGCACGTTTAAGCTGGATTTTAGGTGTTGGGTTAAACTTCAGTAAAATTTATTTTGCAACCCAGCGCTTATCTGTTTGCGTTATTTAAAGCTAAACATGTGGTCTCATCCCGGATGTGACCGGAATTAGAGCGTCTGGAAATATTGTTGTTATTCATGGGTTCTTACTGTGTCACCAAAAGATCAGGTGCAAAACCGAGATGAGATCTCTTCGAAGGTCTTGATTTCACAGAAGGTTCAGTGAGAAAAATTTTAGTCACCCTTCGCCAAACGCCAGATTGGCTCAACCGCCACGACAAGCAAAAATGTATGGATATCTTCGACTTGGAGATGCTTTGGAAGTAATGATGCTGGTTCCATCGACGTCCGTGCCCAACTAGACTACTATACAGTTCAGCAGCGGATGTTCATTTGTGTCTTCAGTATTAGGATGACGTCAAGACTCAGTGACTGCCAATTGCGGGGTGTGCTTGAAGCAAACGTTGTTTTAGTTTTTAGACTGTATCGTGGGGTCCTTCAGAACCACTGCTATGACCCTCTCAAATACGGCAAAGATGGACTCAAGATTTATATCGGAAATTCCGGTTTTACCAACTCCATCGAGATGTATGCATCAACTTTCCTGAATATGCTAAAATTGGTGGACATTTTTGGGTAGTAGACCTAACTAGTGTTTTTGGGTTTCATTTTTCTGGCACTTATCTCATGAATAGTTGCAATGATGTCTAACATTGGTAGGGAACGCATGTTTCCGAACGATCAATATGTCGTAGCGCACGCTTGTAATAGGGTTTCAGGATTGGTTATGAGCCTGGGGTATTCGCAGGTGCGCATACACATAATGAATGACAATCTAAGGACCAACCGAGCTAGAATCAAGAATCTGGTATTACCTGCATTTTGCTCATCGTCAAGCCACACTTTGATAAGATATCCAGTTGCAGGGGGCTGTATATTCTTTCATGTTTCAAGAGTGGCATGTTCGATACTGCATGGCCGATGGTCTACAATTTTCTCATATGTATTTACACCCATTTGCAGGGTCATTGTCGATTTGTTGAAGGTCTGATGGGACCAAACTTACCGCCTATTATTGAAGGGTAAATAACTTCTACTTTCGCAGCTTAACAGAGGTGACAATGGAAACCCATGTAGAAGTTTGGGTCATCATAGGAAACCGTCTTTGACAGGAGAGGTTCATCGGATCCGATTAATCTAATTGCAGTTGGTTCCGGTAGTACGCACATCTCAGCCCAGTGTCTTCAGTCGGGCTGTTATGTTTAGTCAAGCGTTATAACCCCACTGCTGGCGAGATTTGGATGTTGAGGCCATAAATCATGAAGTCACAGGTTTCCGATTGACGCATTGTTTTGGTGTTGGTACTGTCTTTGTTCGACATAAGCACGGCCAGTTGGTTTGTGAAAGTTGTAGTTGTCCGTTATCTAACAACACGCTAACGGCCGTTTTGAATTCTGCACGACATTCATTCGTTTCAAATCTTCATTAGGTTTTGGCTCTTAGTGTTTTTGTATCAGATTGACATTCGAGCTCAGGGCAGTGAAATGCTCAAACAAGTTTGTTCTGGTTGATGTGACTCAAACCGGAATTCCGCTTGAATACTATTTTATTCATCTAGCGGGTTGAGCCCACTGCAAATACGTTTTCGGTAATGAGAAAAGCTGGATCATTCTTACTGCTTCTACAAAATTCTAACAATGGACACAATTAATTCAACGATGTCGCTTACATGTGACAGTAGTGTCAATCTTATGTTTGGTCGTTGGCGGTGGAAGGCCTTAGCAATACGTTGTGTGACACAATTGACACCGCGTCACTATCAGTGCACCGTACCACCCTCTAGTAACCTAAGAGAAGAGCGTTTCACATTCTCCGCATATGTTAGCCGCGCACTTGATATATCTGGCTGGATCGTGATTCTCAGTTGATACGGGTGATATCCTTATCGGGTTATGTGAATCAAATTATTTTTGCATCAATCACAGTAGTTGTCCGTTAACGTGCAATTTCTCACGTTAAGGAATCATTTCTAAATAGCACAACGTACCGCAAGTGGGCAGTCAGCTGAGGGACACTTCGGTGGAGAAACAGTTTCAATTTAAAAACACCTTGGTTAGTGAGGACACGCCTCAATCCTGGCTGCGTTACCGGAATTGCCGTTATTCATAATGGGTGAATAATAATTTCCAATCCACCATCTATGTGTCTAGGTTCGAGCGGGAAACCAGTCACTTAAAAAATTTAGAAAACTAAGTTTTATTATTCATTTTTATCGGGAAACTCGGTTAAACTGAGCCAACATTAAATAATTTGCACCGGAGGTCTATCTTGAGCCGTTACGGCAGGAAAAATAATTATGAACAAAACTGTTAACTAATACCAGGCGAAATCTAAGTCGAGTGTAATTGTGGTAAGGCTCCTAAACAGAACCACACCGTATCTCGGTGAACCCCACTATAAATTTCGCAGTGAATGGCCGGAAAAACCACAACCCCACATAGAAAGGGGCATCTGTTGTGGAGAAACCTGCTGCAGTAACCAAGACCGAAGGACGCCTGCGCTCAACCATTACCACGAGTGGCTCGCGCTACACACTTGTGGCTCCAATCACACACCACGTATCAGGTGTAAACCTGAAGGAATAACACTAACAGGCGTGTGAGTGAGGCCTTTGTGCCCAATCGGCCAAGGCCGCTAACTCCATTGATTGGCCAGCACGAGGGGAAAACCTCTATTTCTCAAAAGTTAAACACAGGCGGATTCCAATGGTGAGATCTAAACTGAAACGGAAATTATCGAAAACATAATGTAAGTAGTTCAGTTTAGGAATATATAATACTGTGCTCCAAGAAAGATATGGGATGGAAACAAAATTCAGGACTGGACTGATGGAAAACACACAAAACGTTCACCGTACAATACACTAACAAAGTTGGAGAAAAGGAAAGGTAGGAGGCCACGGACACCCAGGCTTCTGAAAACAGTAGCGGATGGGTTGAAAGATGACGGTGGTCGTTGGTCGACTTGTACAAAAAATATCTATGGTCGACAGTGTCTTACGAGTAAGTTGGTGACACAGTAAACCCAGATGGTTAGTACGTTCGCGGCGACACGGATTGCAACGTCATATAGTCATGCCACCAAAATCAATGGCATCGGTGTTTTCCTCGTGTAACGTGCGCCACCGTTCACGGCCACGCAATAATTGCACACTGGACCTTCGGATTTCCGTACGGACCGTATTTTCCCAGGCCATCCTGGTCAACACTAAGTCTTCCCAAGATATAAAACCAATGTAAAAACACAGAGGACTTGCACGGATGACATCCTGGTATTTAAGTTTTTACCATCAGGATTTCGCTCATCTGCCTTCGAGTGCCCGCACAGCAACTGCTTTGGAATACGGTCATCGCTCATCTGACGGACGTGACCTAGCCAACAAAGCTGACTGGGCATCAGCATAGCTACGATACTGTCAATTTCCGCTCACCACGAAACGTGTGTTAGGAACCATGCCCGAACATCGAGTAGGGTGCGGTCATAGTCGCAGTTGCGAAGACCGTGGCCAGTCGCTGAAGTTTGTATCTGCCGTATACGAACTGGTGCATCCTTGGGGGTATGTATCCATGTTGGAGCGCCAAGACGTCAAGTATTCAGTAGGCGCCCATCTGTTTTGTACTCAAACTCAACGCCGTTCTCGGCACAGTCCTGGACAGCAATTGTCAGTATAACAGTCAAATTTAAACTGAATAATCTTGAAGATAAGACAAAACTTGTCTCGCATCGGTGGCAATGCTGAAGTCATCGGGGGTCGATCCATGCGACTTTGCCTTCACCTTCATGCTCACATGCGAAATTTTAACGAAATTGACGAACTTGCCCGGACACCCAAACAGCCTTATCCAAAACATCTCACGGCCCACCGAATCGGAGGCCTTGTGTAAATCCACGAAGGGCGCATACAAGGGCTGGTCGAGTTCTCCGCGCTTCTCTTGTATCCACTGAGCAACGAACGCCAGGTCGATCGTACCGCAGCTCGCATGAACTCCAAACTGTCACTCAGAAGCGTTGACCCCTATAGTGTCTGTGCTGTCGTGGTTCTAGCAAGCACTTTTGAGCGCAGCTTGACAGACGAATACCCCGATAGCTGTTGGTGCATTGCTTGCTGCCCTCATCTCTGAATGAAAGTACAGTGACGGCATCCTTCAAGTCTTGCGGCATTACTTAATGGTCGCAGAGGAAGTGAATTGGCTGAAGCGAAAAACAATTGAACACCGGACCGCCATTCCCAAAATTTTCACCTGACAATCCATCCTCGTCTGCATCCCTTCCATTGCGCAGCCGTTCAACCTCCCTCTACACGTCTGACAAATCCGTGGCAAGAGCAAGTGAAAGGTTGACAGATTTTTGTGGCAGGATGTTTACGGTCACCCAACCAATGATTGCAGGACGATTTGTTTTGCTACCGAAGTGTTTGCCCCATACGTTTGCGAAGTTCCCTGAGCATGTGCAAAAGCCCGAGCTCACGTCAGTCACTACTTACGTAAAGTGGGCGGACGGATTAAAAATCGCCTCAGATGAATCTTTGAACTGCTAGTGCTGTAGGCGACCAGTATAGCCTTGCATCCGCTAACATTTCCCACTCCATCAGTCATCCTTGATTTCGTAAGCACATTCGGCGAGTTGATGTTGGATACTTCCGGTTATCGCCTTATTGCCACCACGACCAGGATCCATTGTGGTAACGGTAGATGCTACACGCTTCTCTCGTATCAATTTGGAGACAGCCACGTTTTTGTTATCGAACCAGTCGAGCTGTTTCTGGCGCTTCGTACCGCTCGTCCCGGTGGCTGTTGCTATGATCCGTTCTTCTAGCTGGTGCCGCATACCACCAGGGTTGATGGATACATCAGCCTTCTTCCGGTCCTTGCTCCACAGCTGCAGTCGTTTGTCTCTCAACTCCAGTCGTTGCCCGGGTGGTTTAAAATAAATAGAATTGCAAACATGGACAATCAATTTGGTCCCGATCAGTCTATGATATGTGCTGAATCCAGCCTCGCGCATCACGCGAGTGATGCGCACTTCGCGAATGTCGCGCTGCCGCACAGTTTCGTAATCGAGCTTCATGGATGAATCCATTTCGTAGTGTCGCTCGAATCGAGCGTTTGTGATAAACAGCTTGTGAGCAGCAGACGAGTGGAGCAGATTATCACCGTTTTCTGTGACTGATCCAATGCCGTGGGGTCCGGGGACTCCCGGCCAGGATAACTAGTCGCGCACAACTTGAGCGTTCAGTTCACCCAGAACAAACCATCGGTCACGCACTGGTGCTGTGCGGATTGTGGAGGACAGTTGATCATATGACATATCCTTTG
>JTDE01001125.1:0-19608 GCA_014338405.1 Paragonimus skrjabini miyazakii
AAAAGATGTGCGATAACGCCGTTTTCAATTGGTGGTCAATTTAAACAATCATATATCAACCCGTGACGCAGAATTCGTCGATTTCAATGTCTGTAACAGATACCACGCTACCAAAGCCGGGGTTTGCTTCAAAATATTTTTCCAAACGGCGAAAGTTGGGGAAATCACGTTCTGCAACTAGCATGCGTGGGGATTTGGTAATATGCACGCACCAGGTCGATTTTAGAGAAAATGCGCTTAGAAGGGAGAGTCAGAGAAAAGTCGTGAATGTGGGGAATGGGATAACGGTCGGGTACGGTAGCATTGTTCAGTGCTCGAGAACCGCCACATGGTTTCCAATCGCCTGGTGTTTTCTTGGAGACCAAATGTAAGGGGGAAGACCACGCGCTCTTGGATGGGCGGATAATACCAAGCTGAATCATGTGGTCAAATTCCGCTTTAGCAATTTTCAGCTTTTCCGGAGGAAGACGTCTGGGGCGAGCGGTTAATGGTTGTCCTTTGGTCACTATGGTATGTGCCACGTCGTGTTTCAGAGAAAGCGGCTGATACGACGGACTGATTGGCTGCATGTATTGTTGGATCGGCTGAGAATATTTTGAGAGCTTGCGTACTGCCATATGGATTCCGATGGAATTCACGTTGGTTAAGTTACCCTTAGCACTCAAGGAAGTCAGGCTCTCCAAAAGCGTGTGGTGCTGAATGTCTACCAAGAGACCAAAATGAGATAGGGAGTCGGCACCCAGGATTGCGGTCTGAACATCTGCCACCACGTGTGTTTAACACACGTGTGTTTAACATCTGATTATGAATGGCGGTTTTTCAACGACGATTATTTGTTACCAAACCTTCACGTTATCGTAACCTGCGGTCGAAACCAGGAAGCGCACACAGGTTGAATTTGAATTGTGTAGCGGAACGTGCTGCTGTGTTATCGGCGCCGTTTTAGTTTTCGTTTGTGTAAGTCGTATGTATCGCTTACTGGGTCTTTGGCTCAGCATATGCTTGTTAACAAGCATATGCTGAGCCAAAGAGAACGAGCCAGAGAACGATTTGCACGGCTGTCGAAGAACAAATTACATATGGATGTACTTGACGAGGACAATGAGAATGCATTATTATAACATTGCAGTTTACCTTTTTCGATTACAAATATATTTTCACAGTGAATTACGTCTTTTTATAGCGCAAAACGCCGGTCCGTTGTTTCGTGATAAGCCGGGGTTGGTTAAGCTAGCGAGGACGTGCAGAATCAGCTGTCGTATTTATAATCGTATTTATAATCGTTAAATTAGGTGCGGAAATGGAAAATGTAGTATAAGCCGTGCTACGCGGAAATTTTTTCTGACCGTCCTATGAGTGACCTAAAAATGTTCAGTTAGGACGCTCATAGGACACTCGCGGGACGCTCATAGGACACTCATAGGACACTCATGGGACACTCATAGGACGGTCGTGCTGGCTGGGTTCAAACAAGCATATGCTGAGCCAGGAAACAGAACGATCGTTCTGTTTCCTTTTACAGGATCGTTGTTGGAACCCCCTACTTCGGATGAACGCTGTTTCCAGGTGTCTCTACGTTGCCCCTAACGTTGGTACGCAGGCTTAACGAACAACCCGAGTAAAGGCAACCGGCTTGCATGTTACATTCCCAAATAGCACGCCCCATGTGGGCCCTTAGGGGACCCCGGGGGGCTTTTGAGGGCACTGCACTCTCGGCGAATAGTTGACACCGAACAGTGACCTTAAGGTCAACCCAACGGCATTTGAAATCAGCCCATACGGAACTCAATTAGTTATATGAAAGTGGTGCATTAACACAGAACAAAAAATGACACATGTTAACACATATGCACCAACATCAACAACAGAAATAAAGAAATCACAGTAAGTATATATATACTTCCGTGCTATATAGCACGGGATAATGTCATGTATTAATACATGACATTATCCCGTGCTAATTAGTCCTTAAAAACCAACTTATTTACAAGGCCCCATTTTGCCCCAGAAAAGCCCCCATTTTGCCCCATTAAAAATGGGGCTGTGTGCTACTTGGGTTATTACAGTCGTGATAAAAAAGTCGACAGGTTGCGCTCGATCCAAGTTACTGGGCGATGCGGTACCACTTCCTAGTGGGAGGAGTGTCTGAGAGCACATGCGAAGAAGACAGTTCCAGAGAACGCTACGCGTAACGTTCTCCGGAAACGTCTTCTCCGATGCAGTTGCTCGCGAGCAACTGAACCGGAAGCAGCCTTCAGGTTCAAATAGACCACGACCGTCGGCTGTCTGTAAGAGTGTCGATGTTCCAAGATCCGTCGCAAAGTGAAAATTTGCCTGTTATTTGTGTGTCTGACTTCCTCTGGGCTAAGTGAACTGACGTGATATGAGGCCAACAAATAACTTGTGGTTATCAAATAGACTTGGGACCCTCATCTTGAAAACGGGAAATACTTTTGATAGATGTCAATTACGATATACCTCTTCAGTCTCTCAAATCGTTTGGAGAAGTTTCGTCTGTTCTGATACCAACCTCTCCCCACCATCCTTTTAAAGGAAAGGAGGGGGAAGGTCTGTTCCAGGATGCTAGTTACGCTTCAATAATTTGGGCTCCAGGACTACTTCTGCTTCCGACAGAGGACCGTCTGGAACGCAGTAGCTACCCATTCGGGTCTCGCCATCTACATGGTCTGGTTGTGGCCAGCTGAACTGTTTTGCAGAAATGTTCTTCTCACCTGTCAATTTGACGCAACTGACTGTTTATAAGTATACAGTTTTTTAGCATATGGTCTCACGTATACCAATTCGACAACCAGTAAAACCACGAATCGGGAGAAAAACGCCTTCTATTATTCTCAGATAAAACGACTCTCTCCATTTCTTTCGATTGTTCGACTAAGTAGTGTTGACAGTCATTTTGCAAGCTTTTAGTCAGCTTACATTTTAGTTCTCGACGGCCGTCATCATATTCAGAACCGAGTGAAATCAAACGACCTTTGTTTATGAGGTTTATGGACGTGGCAAAAATCCGGTTCTGTTGCAGCTGAACAACTCCTTTGGAGCATACCTCATCGCAGCATGCTTTTATAGATGCGGCGATTTGTTCCCAATGTTCGTTAATATCTTTCATCCGACTCGAACTGGGCAATTTGTTTACCAACGCCTTTTGGTAAGCGTTTTTCATACTCTCATCGCTCAAACGCCAGTTAAATACCTCACATTTGTAAGCGTATGCCCTCTGGGCAAACGACAAAACGAAACGGGCACGCATAATGGTATGGTCCGGTTCCAGGTGGTTGCTCCAAAAGGCACGACAGTCTTTATCAGAGTGGCTCCACTTGTAACTGCCTGCCATATTATCCAACTGTGTCCACAGCTGAGAAACACACGGAAGTCTCTACGTAACACAGAGTTGGACTGCAGTACGCGAAATATACAGACCGTGGGATGCGCACAGCTGTAGCAGTATTTCGCCATTGTCAGTGCGGACACCAAACATACCTCCCAGCCGCTTCTTGTCCGGACAAAGACGACCAAGCTGAGCATTAAAATCGCCAGCTAGTATGATGACCTTTGTGTGTCTAGTTTGCTTCAGATGGTCAACGAGGGCATCATAGAACGCATCTTTGGTAGCATCTGAACCGCTGTCCGTCGGAGCGTTCGCCGATATAATGAACACGCAACGCCTTTCTGATTTGCGTCGACAAAATTTTACCGATGTATCGAGTCTGACATTGCACAAGCGACTATTCACTGGAATCTAATCGACCAAACATTTATCTACTCTGAAACTCAGTGAGATTCCCACTCCAGCTTGACCGCAAGATTTAGCTTCAGCGTCACCAGAAACCATGAGAGAGAAGCGCTTGAATCGATAGTTATCTAGGGGTGAGCTCATGTGAATAACTATGCTATAATCGCAAACTAGCGTCTCTGACACACAGCACACATCAAGCTCCGGACTCGAGAGTGTACTTGCTAGAGTAGCTTGTTGAACGACTTGTGGCAGAGTGCGGACAGTGAAGGCGCCAATGTTTACCAATTGTCTTGGATTCAGAAAAACAGTTATCGCCTAAAGGCACTTTGCAGGTAGAAGACATGGGGGGTAAAATAGTTGAAAGAAGTTGTTTTGGGTGAATAATGCCACTGTTGGGGGAACGATAGCTTCTGATACTTCTCAGTTGTTTATGCCACGGAAGGGGGTTGACTTGAAGGACCCACCCCGAGTATCTGACTGAAAATTCTGACCTGCAACACAACAGGATACAGGGTTTTCTTGAGGAACCCTACCCGGAGCCAATGACTCAAGAGTCTAATTCATTTAGCAGTGATAGGTTTGCCTAACCTGTGGGCGCAGTGATTGAGACATCATCATCTGATTCTGATCACTGTTGCACGTAATGGATGTACTGGAAGCTGTATCAGGCTTTTGAGAGATAACAAATGTTCTTCGACCGTATTGGATAATACACCGGCGGTCATGGTCAACTGTTGAGCGATCGGAGTGCCCTTTGTTTGAGGGTACCTATTCTTACCCCCTTCTTCCTGATACGGAAAACCGCAATGCCGCAGCTACAAAAATAATTCTGCAGTATGCTCACAGGATCGTGCCTCACTACCTGAGCGCTCCTGCGCGGTCAGTAGTGCGACATACAATCTTATGAATGTAACTGATTCCCGTCTGTCTGCATCCCTTTGGACTGTCTGACGAGGTGGCACCTAGAAGGACCAGAGTCCTAGTCAGTATAGCCCGCCGGATCAGAATAGTACACGAGACCGACCACCTCGTCAAGGTAGCAGTATAGGTCAGGCTCAGGAATTACAAAGACATTGCCAGAATCTCCATCGAGTAGCATGTGTCTTTTATTGTCACTTAGTGAGAGACTCCAATCATCCAACCAGCGCAAAATCACGTCGATATCCATCTGCGGTGCACTGGGTTCGCTGGCATTCGAGATTTTCAGGTCAACGGCGTATAGAAGAATGTTGCTGGATGCAGTATTCGGATGGTCGTTTATATAGATAAGAAACATATAGAATCTATAAGTGACCCTTGAGAAACTCCCGCAGAAGTAAAAGAGAGAGACCGAAGATCTGATCCGATTTTAACTCTAAAAGTTCCGTTGTAAATAAAAGGGGCAATCCAGCGAAGAACCTTCTTTTTGAATACTATAGACTTCCAGTTTGTGTATAAGGGTGCATGTGAGGCATAGTCAAGTGCTTCGGCGAACATAAAGAAGGCAACATCTGAAAGGAGGCCACTGTATTTTGTCTCCGTCGGACTCTCCGTGAGGTTCCGCATACTTGTTATGCATGACCAGTTATAATGGAAACCGTTTTGGGTGGCGGAGAAAAGATTGTTCGATAAGAAGTGCTCGAGGATGTTGCGCTTTAATAAACGCTCCATTATCTTGCACGGCATGCTAGTAAGACTTATTGGTCGATAGCTGGCTGGAGAGTGCTGGTCAGCCACTTTGAAGATGAGCGTGACATTGGCTTCTTTTGATGCACTGGGGAGAATGCCAATCCGAAGCATCTGTTCAAGCAGCTTATAAAGAAGTTTTGCAAGACTGGCATCATGAAGTCGACACATTCTGGATAAGGTTTGAAACGAGTGTTACGATGTTTTCTGATTTTATGTGTTGCGGGTGACACCACTGTATAAAAACCGTGAACCACTCTGATGTGGCAGAGAAGGCAAATAATTTCGAGTTACTCACACGATATTCTAAAACCCTCGTTGAAAATTGGAATGACTGTAGCCCACAACTTGCTACTAGGTACCCTCATGAAAGGTAGTGTGGTCATTTCAGACGACGTTCTTTCGTCATCCGTGAAAACAGCAAGAAAAAACTGTTTATATCTTTCGCTTTATTGATATTCATTAAATTGTGTTATGAAGCCGCTTCAATTTCCGGCGGTAGGCCTTTGAGCACATCGTAACTGCACACACAGTCTTCAACACCCACGGCTAATTAAGCTGACTCAGGTGAGGGAATCATTTTACAAAAGTGCGCATCCAATCTCTCAGATTACCGGTGCAGACCGCAACTACATGAAATATCCTTTAATTTCCTTTAATTTTTGTAGTCTATGGATGTGTAGTGATCTGACAATCCATTGTTGTTTGACCACTCCGTAAACCTTGTCTAACAAACCATCGATAATCTTAACAGGATGCCAAAGCTGAACAATTTTGCTTAGTTCCGACTGTCTCCATCGCCTTCTGCTTAGCACATTATTTCATATTCAAATTACCTTACAAATGGTAGTAGGCTGGGAATAACACCACAGTTTGGACTTTAGCCTCTGAAGCAACAAAAGAAAATTTATTACCAGCTTGGCGCAGTACTCATGTTTTAATCGTGTTGAAGCCGAGGGATTACACGGAAACACCAAAGCAGAGGTGATACAGCTGTGTGGAGAAAATTCAGTCAGTGCAAATGAACATCCCATGGCATAAATTAGTGCTTTTACAATCGAGTCTTCAAAGTGCATGTAAAACGGATTCCAATGGCCCTATGAAGCAACCTGTATTTTCATTGGAAACAGTGGGTAAGCAAACAAACCGAAGTTTCCCATTCACACGGACATTTAATTGACCATTTTTGGAAGGATTTGTCATAAATGAGTTTCAGCCTTCTTAGAGCCGTTTAGTAGTGCATATCATTGTGAAGTGTCCGGAGTCGCGGACTTGATTTGATGACAGGCGGCTTACATGGGTATAAGATTTTTCAGTTAGTATCACAATATCAGAACTGAGTTTCGGATCGTAGAGGAGCTGATAAAGTGAATATTTACACGTTTCTGGAACAACATCTATTGGATTGTATGCAGGTGAAACAAGTATGGCGCGTTTGTTGTCTCTTGGTTTCTCTGCTTTGAGCGAATCTTCAAGTTTCACTGGGCAGCTCGAGCAACTAACTTGAATTTATTCTTGAACAGAGGCTTCAGCTCTATTTACACTTGATTGTCCACATACCATCGCAGATAACGCCTCGCTTTAAAAGTAGATGAAAGCAACAATCAGACTGCCGAGTTACTGTCCTCAGTGCAAAAACTACCGATAGAGATGAGTGATGGTTAACTGAGAATCCATATTGGGGACTGTTAGTCTGGAATAAAACGACGTCTGACATTTTCCTGCTGTTCCCCTTTAGACGTGATTTTTGCGAGTGGCTTCTTGTGCTACTTTGCCTTGTACTTATTCTAGTTGGAATTTGATTCAAAATATGAGACTTCATTTTGTGTGCACCTGTTTAATAATATTCTAAAATATGAATCAACAGACTGTTGTTCGCTGGCAACTGTCTGTTATTCAAGGCGGGCAGAGTATTTTCACTTCACTGGTAAACTACTAGTGTGGCCATTAAACGTACTTCCAATTTTATCGTGAATATAGGCTAAAACGATTGTAAACGATAAGACGAAATAATCATGTTTTATCTAATATTCGGCAGAATGCATAAAAATGTTCTGCTAATGTGACAAGAGCAACGCCCTGTCTTGCGTATTTATACATCGACACTACTGACTGTTTCAACTCCGTTAAGTAAATGAACTACGAATCAGTATATTTAAGTCTTCAGCACCCGGTGTCAATTTAGTTCAGTGGATGACCAAGTCCTACACATTCTATCACCTAAATAAAGTCAAATCACTCGTGTGTTCACTGAAGATCGAAGTGAACCTCAGTGCACGCACTCACTACAGTCATCCTGCGATGCTACATGAACAATATCATAGGTATTCAATTTGACGGTCACTCTTCATAATGGTTCTCTTTGAGTTCTAGTGTTATCATTGTTGCTGTCCAACCTCCTCATTTAAAAACGCCAATTTATTCAACTCTGATTGAATTATATGAAGTTTGCGCTACTTTGTCTGGTAGGCTAAATTTCCCTCTCTTTTTCAACTATATCCATTTGATTCGGAAATGAAACAGCTAAAGTGAACTTGGATGGGTAATTATTGATGCCTGTTTCACTTACATAATCTAGTACCAAATCTAATATGTGAGATAAATTATATCTGGGACGGTATACATTAAGTTCAATAACAGTCCTATTCTTTGTGGTCTGTTTACTTGCAAAACTGTCGACAATGTCTTCATCTGGCTAGATTTGCGGTTGCACATCGTATGATGATGGATACGCAGCCTACGCATCTTTTCTGTGTTCTGGAAACGAATACTGGCAACTGAATGCCAACTCGTAAATTTGACCATACGCGACCATGTACGACCATCGTTGAAACAATGGTAGTAAATCACAACTTGTTGATCACCTAGAAACCACCCGAGGAGAAAAATGCACACAATTTTGCTCACTGCGGATTAAGCGATCGAGACGAAGGCATTCCATGCACCTATCAATCTGGTCTAATGAACTGTGTTTCATTGCCACTGTATATATACTAGAAGTTGATGTGTGTATGAACACAGAATTTGAAGGACAAACATTTAGCTGATATTGTGTTTAGTGCAGGATTAATCCGCGCGTCACTGGGTGTGTCTCACAGAACGGAACTTGTTAATCCCACCAAATTGGGTCAGATGGGTTGTAGTGTTTAGTTACACAGTTGCCTAACATCCCTTACCTACCAATATCCCCGGTACTCAGTTCAAATCAAACTATTGTTCCAAACACAATACAAGACATTGAGTTAAATGACGTGTGTGTTAACTTAAACTGCGTGATTTATTTTGGACGTATCTTCGTGCCATGTATTACAACCTCAATGCGGACTTTTATCCTCGAACTGAACGCTTGTTGATAACGCACTTTTTACACAGATACCTGTCATTGCAGTCACCAGATTAGTTAATTTTATTTCGTTTAGTTTAGCAATGAAGCTGCAAGAAACCTGAGATGGCATTCACGTTCCACTGGAGCGATTACTTAATCTTTGCTCTGCTTCTGGTCGTATACGCATTGATCGGTATCTATCAGAGATTTCACGATCCCATAGTTCGCAAACTCAATCGATTGTGTTGCAATGAAAAATGGAAGCTGAAGGAGCATTCTTTGTCGGACAATACGGCGGAGGCCTTGACTCTGGGCAATCGTCGGCTCACACTGTTTCCTATCATGTCGAGTGTGATGGCCTCATTCTTGTCAGCGGTCTCATTGATGGGCACAGCTTCCGAGGCTTACCTATACGGCATTCAATTTGTGCTCATGATAGTAGCCTACTGTATTGGATTTCCAGTTGCTGCAGAAGTATACATGCCGGTTTTCTACAAGCTACACCTGGTCAGTGCACATGAGGTCAGTTCCGTCAGTAAGTTTGAGACCCGTTTTCAGTAATGCATCTTCCACTGATCGTAACGACAGTTATACGCTTAACCAACTTATTACTTAAATGTAATCACCAGTTTTTAACTTGACGATCCGTGTTCCAAGTTAGGTTGAAGTTAGCTGATTTCAACTCTCCCCTCTAAACTATGCTTATTAAAACTAGCAGTGTGACTGTCCCGATTCTCCGATAAATCAGGTGTGTTTGGTGTTTTTTTATCCTTAAACATTTTCGACACCGAGCTGTTGATAGTGAAAACTGACTGGCGGTTTTATGATACGTCGTACTCAGTTAAAACTGATGCGGTGCTAACAACGTACTTCGAACAAGCGAATACAGTTACATCCTAGCGAGGTTTTACAGATTCCATGTTCCGCTGTTCCAAAGTCGAAACAACTCCGGACGTTAATTTGTTCGGTTTATTTTTAACTTTAATGATGCACATGATGCCCTTTGTCCATTTAGCCTATAATGTCAAAAAACAGATATTGTGAACTGGTAACCCTCCTGTGTTCTCATCGGTCGCACATATGAAATAGCTACAACAAAAAAATGTTTTATATGCGAATGGGTTAAACGCTATCTGTTGCAGGGCAGTAACAAGGGCTGCGTCAACACATTTTACAAGCAGAGCATCGGGTAGTGTTTTTTGATCAGCGGCACTCCACTGAACGCCAAGAACTTTGCGTTTGGATTAACTAACAGTACACTGAACGAATTCGAGGTCAAACTGGTTACATGCTTTTAACGCATGTTTCGTGATGGTATACGCATTTTAAAGCATATCACGGGATAGCACACATTTTTGTACTACGCAAGCAAAGGCATATTTAACATTTTGGGAACTGTCGAGAGTAGACTCTTAACTATCTTTTGTCTACTGTGGATAGCTATGATCTTTTCAGGAGGACCATCGATCCGAATAGCTTCAAAAAAACTCTGGTGTTGTAGACTACCGGTGGTACATATCAGTCTCGCGTTATTACTCAATGTTCATCACTGGTATAAATGAGGAAAAATGAAAATCTGGAAGACCTCTTTTTGCTTTGTAATGGACAGTAAGCTGATTAGTTTCATCATGAGGTCTAGTCAGCAAAATACTTAAAAGGACCAACTTTTCTTTTAATTTCTTCAATGAGGATACGTTGGGCATAGAATGAATGTAATCTAGTCATTACGAACTGAACCAAAAGTACCATCATTAAAGACTGAAAAAATATCTTTAGTTATGTTAAAACTAGCGCCACTAATACGATCTGTGGTCTTACATCTCATCATTCTTAGAAAGCTATCTGCTAAAGTAGGGCTTAAAAGGCTTTTCAATGTTGCGCCGTCAATAGTTTAGTAGACGCACCTTTCAATTTCACTTCGATTGTTCTCATCAAGTAGAGAAGCTTCTGTCTAAGGTAGTTAAACTGAACCTGCAAAGAAAACTTTTGGGCAAAAAGAATTTCTGTAAAGAGACCATCGTCTCACGACGGAATACGTCCGTAGACAAAAAAAGCAGCCGTTTGTGAACCCATTCATATAAGTTATAGTATTTTTCGTTAGTTAAAGTTTCTTTTGCACAACCAGCTCCCTGAGTGTCACAAGCTAGGTTGACAAGATCCACAAGTTTACTACAAAGGTTTAAAAAGGTGGTCCACTGTCATTTTCTCCCATTTACGCTCGTGTGACGGTACGGTTTTTATTATTTTGATACTCTGAAATTCTTTTGGTTTGAATTATCCGCTGGTCTACATCATTCAGATGTGACGACCGTTTTAATCTCAGTGACTTGTGTCGGGAAAGGTGAAATTTCTCAATTTGCCAGCACGTGCAAGTGAAACAATTAACGTGTGTGATCATACATGAACAGTTCATATGAGCTATTAGTAATCCGAGGTGTGGCTAGAAATGGTTGCCAGTAAATGGTCTTCAACCTGAGACGATTTAAAAAATACAGGTAAAGGTCGCACTAGGTACTTTACGATCAATAACATAGTCATCAACAATACATTGATGGTTCAGTCTAATGCTTAATTGTTATGAACATTAGAAAGAGAACAAGCTGTAACTTAACGATTTCAAGGGAGGAGGTGAGACTTATTTCGGCTCAGATAACTGCTAGCATGATATCTGCATCATGTAGGCAAACACTCAAGTGAGTACTATGAGTACATTTCTATCCACAAGACAGCTTCCTTGCTAACTTCAGTAATCCATTTCAAAACGCTACACACAATATTTAGCAGACCAATTTCACTGGCATGAATGTGCCAGATGATCACCTGGAGTCATCTGTAAGCGAGTCGATTACCTCAGTTTGTAGACTACCAGAAAGAAACGTGACATAGTAATTTGGTTCCCACTACGACAGCGGAGCTATCAGATGCTTGCAGTTGCACACAGACATAGGCGGTTAGATATTAAAAGACCATTTACGTCTTCATGTCTGAGCGATCATGGTTCACGGCCACAGTATAACAAAGCTCTCCTAAAAGTTTTGCAAATGAATCCCTCAAGCTTTAGAGAGGTACCTCCAGAGCAAACCCAAATTGCTAGAGAGTGCACTATTTCATTTCTTAGATCCTCGCTTTTCCTGACTCACGGCACAAACAAGTCAATTACCAACATCCATAAATGCTTTAACCGAATTTATTGACCTCTTCCATTATTTTGGTTTCTCTGTCAGAGTTACGTGATACATTCACACAAACTATGGCTCCAACTGATCCAGGTACAACCATGTCAGAGAGAGTAATCGAATGGAATGTAATTAAGATCATGAGCTTGCATATAGCAATATTGATTGTGTAGGAGTGTTTGCGTACTGAAGCACAATCGTGTGAACTTTGAGCAGTACCCGTGGGCACCATGGATCGGGTCTCTATTCGTCCTGACTTTAGCCTACGACTTTACAAAGTGATAAATATGCACAACTGTAGAGCGAAAAAGAGATGAGAGAGAGAAGGAAAGAAACCCAAAAACCTACAAAAAGTAATGACACCACGAAAAAGCAGGTTGACAACTTTGCGCTAGCCACTGACTGCGCGACAGTGTCAACACAACGTCCAACCAGCAGTGTGGATGATAGCGAACTCACTAACCGTACAGATGGCACCTACCAACTTGTTCAACGGTGAGGTCCAGGCTCTCACGGACCGTGGTCACTTCGTCATCCGGTCGGTTTTCGGCTTCTTTCAATCATTAGCACTTAGACTGGATGGCGTGGCAAACACGCCGTCAAAATACTTAGTACGTAGCCCAACCAGAATATAGTGTTTAAGGTGATGTCTTCCGCCTCTGGAGGGATGAGATCTGAGCCTTTAATCCCACACACTTTGATCATCTAGCTTTGAACCGTGGCCGCCGCACGGTTGAAAAACCTACAGTACCGCGAAGAAGCCTGATATGGCTCCGAATAAATCTGCTACGCAAGACAGTAATCGAAATTCTATATCAACGTCCTGCTCATTGCGTACCCAGGTTGGGTTAGCCTCTGGTTGCTAGATGAGTCAGACGTTTGAGCCATCGGTCCCTGACAGGATCTCCCAGGTAAACCTTACACCCTGCTGCATTACAGGTTCGACATTTGAATATCAGACTCAGGCTTGGGTCCTCCGAGTCAACCCCATTTTACGGTATGAACAACCGAGAAATTTCTGAGCTTGTGGTTTTCCCGACAAGCCGTCCATTTATCCTCTGTTTGTTCCTTCTCTGCTTCCAACTTTCATTTCTCCAAAGCGAGGCAACTGGTAAACACTAGCGTTGTTAATATCCAAGCTCCTTGGTAATGAAATCAGCAAACTGGCATGATGAGCAATACCCCTAATTTGGAATAGGGTGTGTGCCGCGTCCCCGAAACTTGTCTCCACGATCCTAACCTTGTCATTATTCTGAATTCTGTCTTACTCAGTGCTGCAGATCAGCGGTTTGTTCACACGGTAACAATGAAGTCAAAGTGAATTGGAAAGTACGACAGGATTCAATTAAACGGCGCCCTCAGTTTTAGCACTATGGTCAAAATCAGTCAACGTAGACCAAAACTGTTTTCACCTGTAATACTTGAATGTACCTCTGCAGACAGCAGTTCAGATGTCTCAGATCAGACTCAATTATGAAAAATCGGGGCTTCGGATGGGTTTGAATCAACAAAAGAAACAGCATGCCCAAACGCGGCAAGCACTTTACCAGCTGAGCTACGAAACCACGCCGGAAGCTCGGTTTATGTGCTGTAGAGAAGACGTAGTACACTATTTTATTATGTTTTCTGAACAGCCGAACATAAATGTGTTTGTGCGATGTTCCAAAGATGCCCGATTGTGGATTAAAAGGATAGTACATAGTACGTGTACATTCAATTTAATTTCACTGATCAGTTACCTGGTTCATCCATGTGCAAATTACATGTCAACTTTTGTTATTTACCCACTTTCTCTCTGCCAGTTAGCCTTTATCAACTGAACTAGGTATATGAACAAGGTGATAGTTCATCAGGGCATGCTTAGGAAATTTGCGAGTTCACGGATGGTGATGAAAATTCAAAGTATACACTCGTTGGTTCACTTATCTGATTGCCGACGGAACATCTCAAATAACTCGGATTGCTGAATGTGGATGCTTTCTTCGAAGAAACATTCAAGGTGATCATACAGTGATGTAATAACGAACTATGAAAGCCATGATTACTCTACCGTACAAGGTTGGCTAGTGCCACTTATGAATTTGAGAAGTTCGTGACCATCCTTACAGCTGGATGAAAATGCTCTCGGACATCGCACTGTATCGCAGTCGATGGCGAGCCCACACTCCAAAGGTGTTAACTATTCTCGTTTATTTCCTAAGGATTCGCTGTTTTCTGTTTTACCTGTTTCTTCTTCGTTTTCTTCTATACGTTTATACTTATTTATTACTCTGCTACTCTGCTACTGTGCTATTGTCAGGACCAACGGTAGTCCTGATCATAGTTCCCACGGGTCCGACACAGAGCTAGAAATTACGACGGTGATGATTACGTACTGGGAGATATAGAAATATTTCCATAAAATCCGAATAACTTGGGTGTGATTTGCCAGTTTGAAGTTCTGCTATATTAGTTTGCGCGTTGCAAAGTGATATGAAGTGATACAATCGATGAATTGTTCGTTGGAAATACTACACTTCTAAAAGTTCGAAATCCTTTGACAACAATTCAGGAAAGTAACTGATAAACAGTTCATTCAATCTGAGAACAAGACGTCGTTGATACATCGACTCACATCTGTACACCACTATTGTTGTATGGAATAAACGAGTAGACGATCTCCAATCCGTCATTTTCACACCCGCCCTCAAAACTCTCGCAAAGTTGTATCTGCATTGCAAGTGTGACAACCAGTCAAGAAAGCCTACGTAATAGGATTGTTGCATGATTTTAAAGAATGACAAAATGTTTCTCTCAGCTTTTGTGACAGCACATGTTCAAATCATTTTGAAATTATCTGTATATACGTTTACTCACAAAATTCACGGTATCTTCTGCTGTGAATCGTTAAACCTTTGGCTTTGTTGGCGAATCATGATCTGAACTGATTTGTGAAGAACTGCTTTTCCGGTGACTCTAAAAAATTGAGCCAGCTGTCTATATAAGTCTCATCAATAGCTCAACTGTCTACAAGGGTCAATTCTGAATAGATGTTTCATACTCGTGGTTACTCGATCAATAAAACTGAAACTGAATTTATACTTCTTGTGTTGAGCTCGTTATTTGGAGCATTTTCTTCAAAAGATTTTATTGGTGCAATTAAAATATCCGCTGTGAAAACTTAGAAATATCCGTTTGTATGCATGTGAGAAATTTATTACTATTCACCCTCATACTAGAGCATGCAACAGCATCATCTTGCATCAGAAATCATTCAATTCTATCTCTGTAGTGTTCTGAGAAAGCAATTTCATCATTTCCTCTCGGTTAACCGTGATTCTGTTCACACAGTGAATTCCCCTTCAGTCGGGAAGTCGAATATCTTTTATCTGTGTACTTTAGTTTATTTGGTGAAAATTGATATTTTCGCGATTTGCCACTTGATAGCATGATTACGTGACAATCTTTGAAGGTCTCACCGTCATTCAGCACTCAGACAGAAGTTTGCAAATATTCAATGAGGGATGCATGAGTTGAAAACCTCCATTTATCTGATTTGTTGTTTTCCGTCAAGAATTCAAAGGGTATACTTATTATGCAAATGACCTTGTAAGCCATTACGCAATGCAACCCATAAAAATAAAATCACCAGTTTGTGTGTGCGTGAGTTGTTTTGACATAAATTTGTACGCAAACTAGGTTTATCTGTCTCTTAACAATATTTGAAAAAAATGGTCAAATTTACTGTAAGTTTTTCTCACTTTATTAAAGAAGGTCCAACCATTACGATCATTCACTTGAGATAAACGGTATACATACCTACAAAATTCAGATGAAAACCAGTCGAAAGTCGTGAGGTGATGAATTATGGCCACAGTTAAGACGATCAGACTACAATCGGATAATCTACCCTCGTGCTCACAGAAGCGTTCTGTTCAGGTCTACTGGTTGTCATGACATACCATTCATATTATAATCGATCAAACTCACACGGTTCCATTTGCGTCATAATTGTGACGTAACTGTATCACAGCGTTAACTTGCATCTGTGACGCAGTTGACTTCAGTTTAATCTGTTACTTATCTAGTTCGTTTCACCATGATACTACCGTTCTATATAAACGTTGCTTTCAGCCTGATGATAAATAACGGAAACTCAGCTTGTTCGCTACGATGTGTTTTTGAATCGTCGTTTACATAACCAGTTGAATCGATAGATGAATATTTTCGTTAACTACTAAGGTGTTTTACTACGGCTTTTGCAACCACTCCGAGCTTTACACTTTACACAAGTTTTGACTGCACGTGCAGTAACACTAGTATGCCTTCTCGTTATTATTCTTTTGGCAGTATTTGGAGCTTCGATTTGGACAGTGTGTACGTTGGACAACTTCCATAGTGTACTGTGTTCAAATGGTGAGTTTTAATTTCTTTACGTAAACATCAACCTCTATATGAACAAGAAAACGTCAAAATAATGTACGTAGGCAAAGTGGAACACTAGGCGTGACCATTTTTGTGGTTAGTGCATATTATCTTCTCAGGTCATAGGTTTGCACAACCCAATAAGGATGATCACTGCAAGGTATCCACGAATGCAAACGAAGGTTGGAAACAATCAGTTATCATGTGAGTGGTCTGTTCTGAACGTACAGACAACATATTGATAAAAACTTTCTAACCACCGGTCATAGGCACCACGCGTCTCCGTAATCACAGTGCTTGCAAATCGAGGCTAGTGATCTCGTTAAGTGACCTTCATTACTGTCTACAGAGATGCACTTACGAAGAAAATATTAAGGCGAACTAAATTTGTGTTCAAACTTTCGTGATCCCACCGGCTGAACCACAAAGCGATTTCGACCGACGCAGAAATGGTAGCAATGAATCCCTGCTAACGAACCAACATTTCCAGTTAGACCAACATGTTTTAACATACTTCTTTGTAAGGGTGGGGATTCTGAGAGTTGTCAGAAGACAGTGTTTGTTATCGTGGTCCATTCAGACATTTGCGACGTGCGTTTTATCGCTGGCTCCTATCGGTTGTTTTTGAATGGTTTACGAAGCTTTTCCGGTTCCTTGTCAGGTGTGTATCTTGTTTTCACGAAGACATTTTGCATTGTTCTTTCTATGGCTGCACCCTTAAGCTTTTATTACTAACTTACCGCCCTAGTCTGAACCACCATAGATAACTTGTTCTGTTTCCACAACGCAGATTGTTTACATTGCACTGGCCTTGTATGCGCCTGCATTGGCATTCAGTCAAGGTTAGTTCTTATTCTGTAACGCTGTCCACTTCCTCTCATTTTCTGCAGTCTGTGCTAAGCAACAGCTTGTTGAGTTATGAGCACGTTTTTCCTCCATTTTTGTTTTTACAAATAATCAGTTCTACCATATATCTCACCGTTTGTGCGTGCATTTGATTGTTGCGAATGTTGGGGACGGTAGACACTATGTAACTTTTGTATGTAACCCCATATGCATACGCATATGGTCATTTGGTAATCACAACTGCCATCCAGACTGCAACGCAAAATGATTATTTACCAAGATCTCTGACACAGGAGACAGAGCAAACTGTCTTTTGTTGTACTTGTGTGATGTGCCTATTCTAAACCGAATGCGTAGTGTGGTTTCTGTATATTATGTCTGGACCATGGGCCTAGGATTAGTCACACTGTCTTGGCTAGTGAGACATTTTCCGCTTCCCGTTGGCGTAATTGTGGTCTTATCCTTCTTTACATTGCCGTCTCCTGATTAGCCATTTGTTTACGACCAACCATATTTACTTATTATTGGGTGTCGCATTGTTTTCGAGCTTTGTAGTCACTTTGCATTTACCATGTATGTGTTCAGCTATGTTTATCCGCCTTCAGTTGTTGTGGTTGAGTCTAAAGGTTTGGGACTAACTGAGTAAGTTATGTGTTTAGTCATTACAGGATGTAATATCTGCATTGACACCTTCTTGTTCCAGTACCGAAATGCAGCACTCTGCTCAATCTGGCTGTGTCCGGCTGTGCATCAGTTGACTAAACGCTTTCGACCCTCTTTGCGTTGCCTGTACAACAGTCATGTGTTTCATTCTGGTTGACAGCATCTGTGATCAAACTTCGTGTCCTCCTTGTGTCAGCTGGACATACAAACAGTGGGGATTGCCGACTTCCACGACGTTACCGTTCATCGACGACGATCGAGCCAATTTCATTTGGGACTTTGTGCTGAACGTCCCTCTGGGGAGGCCGATAATGGAGATTTTTATCTGGACGTCTCTTAAAAAGTGCCATCGGTAGCCATTCCAAACGGGCAGCACCATGGTTTTCCGGCTGAAACCTGAAAGGTCCGCCGATATACACGATCGGCAGGGTCGATGTCTGGGGTAGAAGTTTGAAATGATTTTCCGACAACCTTTTTGGCCCAGACCACAACAGTAGAGTATTCTCCGACGATCAGTCAGGATGACTGATGCAAAAGGGTATCCACTATGTCGTGTTTTGTACCTGTGTACCAAGTCATCCGATCGGACTGCGAGTTGTATTCTTGGGTGATAACCCTGCCTTGATAAGCAGTTTAGATTATATCTATTGTTTCTAATTCGTCTAATGTCAGGTTCTTTCTAGTATGTCTTTGGTTTCTCGCTTCCCTTATCCTGGTTCACTCAGTGTCGTTCAATTCCTGGTGCGTAATCCGAGCACAAACTGATAGCTACCATTTCTGTCGTTTTCTGACGTGCTGTTACCACAGTTTTTCAGTTCATTGGTTTCACTGGACTTATTTTGGCGCTGTTCTACGCAGCCTTCCTCAGTTGCAAACTGTAACATTTTGCAGTCACATTTGTATGTGTCGTTTTGGGTATGTATATGTTCGAGTGCACAATTTGTTGTTTACAGTTTGTGTTCAAGTTTCGGGGCCTCTGTAAACTTGCTCGCGTGTACCGAATAAATCCCCTAGTGGATCGTCTTAACCTTGAGTTATTCGTAACCTCACTTTATGACTAGTGGTATCACATCATCTAGATAAAAAGATGTAGAGTGTAAAAGTGTAATCTGAGGGAGAAATATTGGCTGAAAGAAAAGAGTGGAACTTGGTATACTGATGCGATCTAATGTACACCTCTGTCCTCTTCTGACCTGACTCGGTGCATTTTTTAGCTATTAGACCAAACAGTGATGGAAAGAATATGCAAGATTGAATCACATACGGACATAGATGTCGAATTTTCTTACTTAGCGACAAATGTAGGCAACTACAAATTTTGGAGGTTATTTGAGGCTACGTTTTTAACAGCTTCAGTACTAGACCTTGCTGGTGGTCTCGATCTGCGAGTGTAGATTGTCATATACACACGACGTAGCCATACGCGAAGGCGTCCAACAATAGTCAACAGCGTTGAATGCCATTGATATTGATGACGCATAAATTGTTCATTTGATGAATTGAAACGGGTGTTCGCTATTTTGCACAAAATCAAGCAGTTGCTCACTTGCAGGGTAAGGTATATATGTAAGAAGTAAATGTGAAGACTTGTGAACGCAAACATCACAACTTTAAATACCATTTCTTGATTCATTTTATTTCAGTCTATAGTGCATTTTTACCGACCATTAGTTCATTAATCACCTGCAAGTGATGTAGTACAGTTCAGTCGTTCATCGTCATCATGCCAGGTTGCAGCCAACTCTGAATCTATCTGGAGTTCGATGTAACTATTT
>JTDE01001125.1:28518-43383 GCA_014338405.1 Paragonimus skrjabini miyazakii
TCTGCCTGATTTTAATTGTTATTGTTATTATTTATTTAGTGTATGTCAGTACAAAATTGTGTTGTTGTTGTTATATGCATATTCGGCACCCATATTAACTAACTGATGTTACAACGCGATTCGTGGAGAGACATTTTTGGAAATTGTGTTGTAGACTTGGGTAAATTTTTGAGTGAAGCATACTGCCAATTTGTATTGCGATTATACTATACTGTCAGTAAATGTAATGTCCCCATTTCGGAGTTCACCCCGAACTAGATTGTAAACGATACTACTCTGCGTGAACATGTGACCCAACTTCACATCTGTGGGTAAAACAAAAATAATGGTAATTATGCCGCATAGCTAACCGCTCGCTGCTTACTCTCATTTTCCAGCATAAGATTTGCCCAAAAACAAATCGGTGTAGTAGATGTCAATCCAATCTTCTCCCGGTTTTGTTGTTCTTGAATGATATGCCTCAACATGGACAGAGCCTATAGTGTCTGTAAACATTTACTTCAACCAGTAATTGCCAACAAAGCGAATACACATATCTTACCTGGAGCTTGTCAGATGACTTTGCTAGTTCAAATTAGACATTCAAAGGTTGATAATTTACAATTTCAGTTTATTTCAAATTGTCTTTTTAATGATTTTTCTATGCAGCACTGTGTCCGCTGGTATTAACAGCTTGGCAACTGCACTTTTGGTTGATATTGTTAGACCATTTCTATTATTTGTGAGGAAACGTGAAATTTCGGAGCATACAAGAACACTTTTGGCTGTGCTCTTCTGTGAGTGACCATGTTGGAGTATTCCAACTTTAAATCACTACGTTTTTATCTATCTATGTAACACTATTTCACACAATAAACTCGCACGCACAAAAAATAATTCAGCTTCATTTACTCTCACTTTCCAGATTATTGTGAAAAGATTCATTTAATCTTTCTATTTTTGGATTTTTTGAACATTTTATTGAAATGTTGAGCACAAATGCTACTTGAACTGGATGGAAGTGAGCTAGACTAATTATGTAGTGAAAAGCGGAATTAACTCATGTCCATTGAGGGACAGACGCAGTAAAACCTATCATCTACCAGAAAACTGGAAAGTCTAGGTCATTTGAGTACATCAGGTGAGGCAATTGTAGAAGCAGCTTCCATCTTGGACACGTTTCGCTACTGGGGCTTACAAAGTGCAGGTTTGGTCATTTCACTAGTTCTGATTGTACGATGGTCATTGGTAAACGATTGACCTACTGGCCAAATCGAGTGGACCTTCGTTGAATAATGGATTACCTACAGTTGCGACGATGATACGGACTGTAGTTCGAACAGACAATACACGGTTTAAAATGAAAAGTTCACGCTTTTGGTGTCGAACTGGAATAGTATGAAAGTGAATACCCCCTTGGGTGCTTCGGACAAGCGGTGGTCGACAGAAGCTTTCAGCTGATGAATCACAAACAGGCATTTGGGCTTCCATAATAGAGCTGACCAGAAACGGTGAACGGAAGCGTACCCAAGAAGAATCCTGAGGCTTTTAGAATAAGTTTCAAGAACATAAATGGCCCACAATTCAACCAAAGTGGTCTATTCCATGTAATAGTGTGTTGTTTTTGAATGCTTAAAGTGCCATAATATTACTCCTAGTTTGATTCCACTGATGTTCGCTTTATGTCATGTCGTTGGAGGATGTAATTAGAGACGAGAAAGATGTGGGTGTGTGTTGCAAAACCAATGTAACGGGTAGTGAAGAAGGGTCGTGCTTACGTCATGCTTGGAGTACACTTCGGTTGAGCTCGTTTCCCTGTCCAGTAGCATAAGTAGTCCAAAATATGTTCTGAAATTCTGATCCTGTCTCATTGAAGACTCAACCAGTGGTGGGCATTCGTCCAAGATATCACTTGATATGTCACCTGAAAATTATACCAATTCAACGGAATAAATGTACTTCATAGTGTTTTCTTAGTCAGATGTGCATTGACTTCCTGTGCTTTATTAAACAAGAGATAACGTGTGTTTCCTCTGTTTTTATGCCAGCTGAACCGCGGGCGAGATGGATGTAACATCAGGTAAAATCCATCTATCTTCAGGCGAAATCATCAGTCATTAGGCTGGCAGGGTTGACGGCGGGATTGGTTAGTTAAGCAGATTAGGCAACCATTGTGGATTAGGAGACACAACTTCCGGCTTGTTATCTCATCCAACCTTTCTGCTGAACGCGAGCAGTGTCCAGTCTGCGATCGATACACCTTTGACCTCGAGTTTAGGAAACTCAAAGCCTAATATGTGTAGCTAACATAGGCTGGGCGTGTAGACTTTTGGGCATGGGTGAGTCAACGTGTCGGCGATTACTACACCACTTTCAAGGCCGTCTAAATGTTGTTTTTATTAAGGAGTGGGCAGATATAGGATGCAAGCGAAGGTGACGATTTCGAGGTGATCTTGTATGGAACCGTGAACAGTTTGAATGAAGAATCATAATATATGGACGCTAACGCGATATCATTGAAATATACATGTCCGCATTCCTAACGGATTTTTTCATTAAGTGGAAATGAACATCTCCATGACACTCTTCAGAAGCAATAAGTGAACTTCCGGATCCACAAGAAAGTTTAATTTCCAAGGTGGTGTTTTTTCCATGATTACTGACCTATAATGTTAAATCGGCGTTTGAAGATATTGAGTAAGTTTTTGATGCAACACTTTGTACGTGTACAAGACCATCATGGACAACAAGAGACTGACGAAACGCTTTTGTGCCTCTTTCAAATTTTTCATTGTCAGCAATCATCGTCGGTCTCTGTACAATCAGTATATCATTTGTTTTTATGGTAATGGGTCCACGGGTGCTTCAGTTTGCCTTCAGCTTATTCGGAGCAGTGGGTGGCCCAATCCTAGCTGTTTTCACCCTTGGAATGGTCATTCCTTGTGTCAATTGGCAGGTGAGCTTTTCCGTCAAACGCACGTTCGTTTTGAGAATCCTACGCAATATGTACCTGTCGTTTAAGCCACAGTGTTGCTCCGAAGTTGTTAATGGTTGATCTAAATAGCATAAACTCTGTAGTTTCCGTTTAATGTGTGATGTCCTGAACTTTGATAGAAGTAAGCTTCCAAACGTTTGTGAAAACATGCTTACATTAAATATTCTTTTCAAAGGGTTGCTCTTGTATGTAACGACTGATTTTATCCTATCCCATTGTTCTCACTACGAAATGCTTGTTTCCAGATTGAATATGGCGGCATCTTCGATAAGAAAGTGCAGTTCACGTCAAATGAATTTTGATGCTTGAGCGCAGCTTCCCATAATTCTACAAGCTGAACCAAACCGTGAAAACTGTTTGAAGAACAACAGTCAACAGCATTTTCTATTGCTGCCGTTAGCACATGAGTTTCTTGAAGTCCAACAAACTCAATTGTAAGACTAGATGGACAGTTGCCGCCTGGTTGACGATGACCTTGTTTACGGGTGTATGATTCATGAGATGGTGGCGGACCCTAGTCGTTAAGACAAGTAATCATTTGGAATGCAATCACGTCTTCACTTTTTGTCTCAGCCACACCATGGAAGCGTTCTTTCCTTAAGGATTGACCAGACAGAGATTCATTTCACTAAAACTCAGATCATAATTTTATTATGCAATGCTGTTGCGCATGTGCTATTGTTTGTGTCATCTTCAACTCAGGATGATATCTTGGCCTGATTTGCTGAAAATTATTCGACTTTCTATCTGTACATTTTCATTTGGTTCTTAATAGGTGGCCTATAAAGGGGGCAATAATAAGATCTCATTGTAGTGGTCACTGATTTGCACTTGATCATTCACTAAACCTCTTCATGTGGTTTTATCACTTTGTCGTTTCGGTTAGATGGAAGTTGGGAAAGAAGACATATCATCGCCTCAGTTACTGATGTGTATTGTGGTAGATGTGTCAACTCTAGAACAGTCCACTTATGGCAAATTCCGGACGTCGGTTAATCCCAATCAGTGACGTGGACTGCATGCTCACACGCGTCATGTGTTGTACCACCTGAGTTACGAAACCATGTCGGGTGCCCCGAGATTTCACATTAGGACACCACTATCCAACGTCCCCACTGTCTAATCGGTGCCAGCCAAGTCATCCGAGGAACGGACTGCCCATGGCAGAGTTGTCTCGAACAGATAGCACTATCTCAGTTGTTACGCCCACTAAATGTAACCATGTTGAGTTTAGTCCCATCTGACTGCCTGAAAAACTGCTCTGCCAGGGTTGTGTCACTTTGTAGATCATTGGATGGATTTTCAGCGTTATCTCTATCCAGTTTTAGTGTCACCATATTATGTTGAGCGACACTGTAGTTGCTAACTCGGTGCAAACCTTGGAGCAACTTTAACAGCTTACCTTTTACACTTTGCTCAGTATATCGTTTAAACTGTGAGTCTCGTTGCTCGTGGTGAACATCGAGCTCTCCTCAAATCCTCAGTTAGCTTTTGAATTCATTTGAAAAGATACAAAACTGCCTGAAGGGCTACAGATCGTGAGATTGAAATGATTAAATTCACCGATTTAAAGCTAACTATGTTACCTCCGTTAACAGCGTTTTCGTATCTTGTCTTATTCCGTCTGTCGGGGTCTCTGTGGAGCAGTTACTCTTGAGTTACTACACTTATCATCCACGTAACATGATCATCGTTCGTTTTTAAACTTATTAACAGAACGTACTCACACTCGGCTCAAGTACTTTCGAACATACTCTACTGAACTTGCATAAAAGTCCGTATCAACGTCCAGGAAGTGGCAATAATCTACAGGGAATCTTTAGTAACCTACATTTGGGATTCGGGATTTTCTCACTCGACATCTTTCTCCGTGGCGGTGTAGCAATCAAACAGAATTGTCATCCTGTGATAGACTGCAGTCGACGAAGAGGATGTTGATAGTGAGGTATATCACAAAAAATAATCAATTCCTTACGATTTCAACTTTCTCACTTCAGAAGGACGTTTGCGGTAGTGCCACTTCGAACTAATGTAGTGAGGAGGGGCGATTGTGCTGTACTACTCGCACCACTGCTACTCAGTAGTGGTGCCAGGGTTTAGATTTTGACACTGAAGTAGTTCCAGGAAAAATATAAGAAACATCGGTGTGCAGCAACGCATGAAATAGTTCTTGGTACGTAAAGGAATGTAAAGGAACGGAGAACTGGCATTTGTGGCAACCGTGATGTTCTGGGTTCATGACCGTACACAGATAAATGTTATTTTGTCTTGTTGAAACGCATAACCCACGTGTTGCTTGCCTGATTAAATAACCTTTGCGTCATCCGCATTCTTGACTCACGACACTAGAGCATTTGCGCTGAGTATCACTCTTCAAGTCTTTATTGTCGTTTCTATTTTTTTGCCACACAATTTCTAGTTCAATTGTACTACTTCTGCTTAACTTACGTTTGTACTCACTTTCTTATTTTACATAGAATCCTAGCTTTCAGAAAGCATTCTTAATGTAACGGACATTCCCGATGGTTTTACAGCCCAGACGTGCCGGCATCAACTGTTGCTACGCCTCATGAAGCAGGTTACATTGAAACTACGACCACGAGTGGCTTATCCAGTGATCAAAGTCTATAGATGTTCATTGATTAGGCATTGAAACGCTTTCAGTACTATCATCTTCTCGCTTGACAACTTAGTTTTTTATCGGGTTGATGTGTATTAAACAAAATTCTATCACTTGAACCACATGCACATTTTACTAGCAAGTTCAAACAATTCCCGGAAGCAGGAATATATTGCCCTTCTATTTTTCGGTTTTATCGTTTTGTGGCATTAAACTACAAAGCATACCTCAATGGCAACTGCGGTTGATTTAGGGCATGTGTAATATATTGACTTAATATAGATGATCGAGGCTTTGCAACTGAGAAAGATCGTACACTGCTTATAATGAATGCGGTGACACTTAGAAACCCTACAGATTATTAAGGACTGACAATTCTGCGGTTAAAGCTCGTCATTAGTGCGCTTAATTTTCAGGACGGAACTTGGAGTGCATTGTATTTTTCCGTTATCGGCTTTGGCTAACATGTGAAACCACGGACTACAGCTTTGTGTAAGCCGAGCAGTAAAAAACATTCCCGTGAAATGTGGAGACTGATAGACTAGACTGTGTGAATGTTATTCAACCTGCGACGATTGAAGTCTTTAATTATTCGTCAGTTGTTGTGGTCACGTTTCCATTATATCTGCGGAAATCTATCTGGCCCTTGTCAGCCCATCAGTTTACTAATTCAAGTTATCATCAATGAGTTACCCGTATACTTCCAGGGTGCGTTGGGTGGCCTAATCTGCAGCCTCACTGTCGGACTGGGGCTAACTGTTGGCGGGATACTTCATCCAAACCCCAGTAGCGTACTGCCATTGTCAACAGAGAATTGCACAACTGAGTTCAATTCGTCTCTCGTGGTCAATCTGAAAACTGTTGACCAGCAGTGGAACATTTTCTCGTTGTCGTACCTCTACTATACACTTGTTTGTGTGTGTGCAGCAATTGTGGTCGCCATCCCAATCAGCGCAATTTTCAGTGAGTCTCCTGCCTGAATTTCTGTCAAACTCCTTTATGAATTTGATCGGTAATTTTTGTAGTGGAAAACTTCTCTTTGAACTCATCATGGAAACACAGCGTCGATTTTAACATCGAACTGTTTTGTGCCAGCTTCCCAAAAACTGCTTAACAAAGTCTGACGTTGCAACGCTTGGGGAAGCTTGCTAGTCTCAGGTACGATTAACCTTTTATGCTACTTGCAGTTTTGACCTCGAAGGATCATTTTATGAGTAGACCTTTACTGCAACGAACGTGCGTTCTAGCGTCAGTCAGTGTTATTCTGTCATACCAACACTCACCTCGATTGAAACGTGTTTCAGAACTGTCCGAATAACAATGTACCTACTGGTTCGCATGCTCCTGAGATGTATACCATATTGACTGAACTGATCTATGCCTACTTATTAAGATGAGGGATTGTGTCTTCAAGCACATCCGTAATTAATAAGCGGAGTGAGCGGATATGATAATAGACAGCGCAAGCTTGCTAAAGACCGTAACTTAAACGATATAACAAACGCTTTTTGTATGTCTGTGTCATCACACTAAAGTCATCATCACGAGGGCAATAGATACCTTGTTGGTTACACACCATAAGCCGGTCTTTTGTGCGCAAAAGCCATTTTCGTTTGCATACTGTATGGTTTGGTATTGGCGAATGATAGACCAATATGTTTGTAGGCTCACTTACTTCATGCTCTGTTCCAGCCATTAAGCAGTTTATTCCCGGTATTCTGATGTAGATCCTATCTTCAGTGTTCTGAATGTCCTTTTTGGTGCACTAAATTTCAGGCCTGCCAACCGATTAGTCAACGATTGCAAACGACTCTTTGAAAACTAATCCAATCGCACGATGAGTCTTCCGCATGCAGAATTCGGCCGCAGGGACGGTTACATATTGGCGGACAAGGTGGAGGTGAGAAACAGAGAGTAAGAATAAGATAAAATCGTTTGGAAGACAGATCGATAGTGAAGTAGTGGGTATCACGTGTGCAAAAACGCCCATTAAAAACAGCGCAATGCAATAAACCTAACTACGCGCAGTAGCTAAAAATCTACTTCAGTCTATTTTAGGCGGAAAACTTGCTGACTGTCGTGTTATGTTATCGGCCCAAAATATCACATACCGAAGGTGAGGAAGTACCGATTCACCAGAGATTCGTGTAACATTTTGATTGTTCCACCTGGTCTTCTGGATGTTCACCAGTGTTTATGCCACTGGCCCCAACCATCTTTTCCAGATACATCAATTTTTGGCCAACACTCAGGTTGTCGGATCAAGAAGAAAGTCTACTGAATGGGCAGATCGCAAAAATATTCCACTTGACTTGATCAAAGAAAAGAATGTTGCCCATACCTATGTGTCCGGATGTGTCCCAGATGTGCTCACTCTCGTGGAACACAACCAAACTGTGCTGAGGTGTTGAGCATTACAAATAAAATGTAGAGATGATTGAAGTGCATGATCCATCTAAGCGGATTGGGTGTACCACAATGATGTAACAGTTGCACAGATGAGTGGATAACAATGCTAGAGACAATCAGGCATTTCGTTTTGATGTAATCAGATAGTATCGTTATCATCATCGTCCGGGTCATCGTCATCATTATCAATGTAGTCAAGATCACTATTATTGTCTTCCTCATCGTTGTCATCATAATGTAAACCGGGACAACTATGTGTCACTTATTAGTACACGTAAACATGGTCAACAGGAATAAATTGGTTAAACGTGTAACTGCTCACACTACCCCATGAACAGCATTACAAGTGGATTCAGATACGCTGACATTTTCTTCTGTGAGTGACCAGTAAAATCGTCACTTGCGGCTCCGTACAACATGTACGATTGTCGTTATGACATGTAGTACGTGGCGAATCAACACAACTCAGTGTAGATCCACTTCCAAGAATGTATATGGATGCAATCACTTTGGTTGTACGTATAAGTGTGACATTAAAAGCGACCATTGGATTCCAAATAATTTTATAGGCACAGACCACAGTTTGATTGACTGGTAGGTTACATTAGCACGGCCAGGTGTTTTTGAGGTTAGAGTGGTTATGACTGATTTTTGTCCACGTAAGCTTCAAAGACTGAACAAAGTTCTTGTGAGAAAATATATTAGGGTTGTGTAATGTGATTAGTATCAGTTCAGCGGTCGCTACAACGCTTTGGCCGACTGTCTTGGGTAATATCCAGTCAACGTTGCATAGACTCAGCATCCAGTCCAGGTCTAACCGATTACATAGCGTCTTGCAATCGCTTTTAAGGTCTTCTGTTAACATTCACTTTTTGGTTCTTGCGGTTAGTCTCGTGAAGCGTTTTAATGAAATCTCTATAATGGTGTGGGACTGGGAAATAATTACCGAAAACTATCGTTCGTCAAGTCGTTACTTCTGCGTTGGAGGGAATTTTCCGACGGGCAAAAATGTCATAAGACACGTATATCATGAAGCAATAAGTAAAACTTTAACTGCCTTGAAAGGCGGGTTTCCATTTAATTTTCCAGTGTGCATTTCTGTCCATCAAACAGAGATCAGGAATACTCAATATCTCTGTGATTCACAGCCATTTGTTGATTATTACGACAGTGACAAATAAACAAACTCTTGTATACTCCATGGAACTCTTGATCTGGAGTTCCACAGTTTCATCGATCCAGTGTGGAATGTGTCCACAACTGGCGACAGTCCTTAGCTCACAAGCAAACCCCGCCAGCCGCGGATCCACAACACTGGGTGAATGTGATAGTTTCCTGACAGTAGGGAAACGATCATCCACACAAGAGCACATCTTTGCTAAATTCGGCGATCGTCTACTTGATCAGAATACTTAGGGTGATGACGGTGTCTGTGGCTACCCATTCAACAACTTTGTTAATTTCCACCTCGCTCAAAACTGCTCTACAACAGCCACAATAATAGTTCAATCCACTACTGATGGTGTTAGCAGGAAGCTAACCGTTAACGGTATTGCGACTTACCACATTAAACTTGCACATAATCCATCAATATTCACCCAGTTTATCCCCTAAAATCACAACCGTCGGCGCATCCAAATCGTAACGGTAGTAACTTCGCCTGTCGTTCATCGTGCGGATTACTTGAGATCCAAGTGAAGCATTTGATCAAAAGCTGTCAAAACTACGCCTTCAAATACCGTCTACCAGCATGATTGACAATACGAAGGTTAGGTGCGCTATAGCTAGAATCAATTACTTTGATCCTCGTGACACGAAACAAAACGCTTGGGAAACAATCTTATTTTCAGAGTTTCATTATCATTCTAGATAGAATACACTTATATAAGTTTGCCGGGTGTAGTGTGGCAGCCGGATAGGGTATATTAATCATTGCTGACAAATTAGTCAGGGTGTTAAGGTTCAGTTACGTAACCGCAAGCACGCGACTTGTAAAATTTTGGTATATGGTGATCATTCTGACCAATCAAGCTGCCTCACATTGATAACCTATTGAAGTGACCTTTTTACTGGAAAAGTGACCTTTACTCCTCTCTCAGTACCAATCGATTCTTAGCCAGCTTTATCTAAGTAAATCCAGCTGGCTTTTAGATTATTTTTCACGTGTCCACAGTCTAACACAGTCGGAGTAGCATTACCCAGTGGTGTCTTGTATTGGACGCTATCAGCTCTATATGGACATTTAGGTCCTGTCCGTCCTCAATCGCGTAACTACCTCACTTGGTCCGAAGAGGCTTTTGTGTCAAAAGGCAGGCTTTTCAATGGCCACAATGACGGATTATCTGTAATTTGCCCCAGTGTTGTTCGTGTTAATTTTCAGTTGCTTCATATACTGTAGTACACAATATTGATCACACTTTTACTTCAATATCTCTTAGATTTCAATTCAAAACATTTGGTTCCGGGACAACTTCTGGCCTGGCAAACTCGTGCCTTTTATCGCCGACTCCCCAGCTGCCTTCCAAAACAATGGGAAGAAAAGGCAGACATACAGGTGAGTTAGTTCAATACGATCGAAAGCGGGCGATGACACTTCGTGTTTGACGGTGTTACTTAAGCATGTCATGGCGATCACATGCCATTTGACTCACATGGGCACGCAGATGTAGTGTTAGTAATTTGAGCAAACTAATGAGGCGACTGGAATATATTGTTTCCCAAACCACTGCATAACACTTGCACATCTATTGAAGACGAACAGTGGGTGAGGTGGCGTTACAAGTGATGGACATTTGTGTTTAGGGTTGACCGTGTTGTTTGAAATTTGGTTTCTTTCCTTCCTCGTCCTCCTTTTTAAATTATTACCGTTTTCTCTCGTTGGTTGTGTACTTGTCAAGTGTCAGTGTCAACCGGTGATGTATTGGTATTTATTATGCAGAGAAGTAATGACAATCCACGATTTCTAAGAAGAGATGGAATAGAAAACCGGATGCGGAAACAAACGGATGGTTCAGTTGGAATGTTCCAGCTGGAAACTGAAATTACACCACGTATAGCCAATTCCTGGACGAATGTAGCATGGGATTGGTATGTGCGTGACTGTTGTGAGCTCGTATCACACTGGTTGCGTTTTTACCCAGCATAGATAATCTCCTGACCACTAGTCTTTGCAGTACAATGTGATTTTCGCTATTGTACCAAACAACCTAAACACGGAGACTGTCGACGAAGTCTCCAATTCCCCAAAAATGTCGTTTTATTTGCCCTTCAAAAGGCCTAACATATTACTGTTTTAAGTAACCTTCACAGTTGACGAACGGGTCTGGTGAGTGACGAATCCGTTGAGTTGAAACTTCTTGCGCAGCAGCTCAAGGTAGTCGAGGCAACTACTGATCGTTTATCTACATCGAAATTGGCTCTGCCAACGTCGGCTGGCTGGAAACAATTACTTGACGTTATCGCAAGTGGTATCACTGTTTCATCAACATGTCCAGGCTACCTTGACGTTTGATGCCTGGTTCAGACGATGAGGACCTGTTCAATGCTAGCAGGCTGGACGAACTGCTCCTACACAAACTTGGAAGTATGTCAACTTTCAAAGAACTCATGCGACAGTTTCTTTGAGAAAACGATCAAGACGTTGCGGTCCATCTTCGGTGACCATTCTTCCTTGTCCAGCACAAGGTACCAGTGTCTGAAACTGGCTAAGTCAGACGACGACTACCTCACCTATGCCGATGTCGCCAATCGTAAATGTCTGCGTTCTAAGTTTGGTTCGCTCACTGAGGACCAATTCAAATGTCCGGTGTTCGTCTGCGGTCTCCACTCTCTGAAACATGCAGACATCCGTACTCACTTGCTGAGCAAGGTCGAGCAGGATCCCACTAGGACGCTTCAGATGCTCACCTTTGAGTGTCATCGCCCAATCAACCTCAAACACGACGCTGCAGTGGTCCAACGCTGCACTGATGCCACACACGCAGCATGTTTCGGTTCATTCACACATGGTTGGGGCAATGGTACGCAAACCCAGAATCTCTTACGGCACCCCGGCCCTGGTTCTCATCTCGCCGGACTTGGCTAGTGTCCTCTACGCTTATAGGCCAGGAAGTCACCTCCACCCCCATGCAAGCATTGTGGCGCGTGGCACTTTCATCGGGACTGTCCTCTCAGACGGCATCGCTGCTCTTGATGCGGTCAACTGTGGCACAAAGAAGACTTCTGTCAAACCCGGTACATTGACAGTCGTTTCGCCACCCAAAATTCGCAGTACAATCCCAAGTTCAAATCAAGGCTCAGATCCTTACGTATGCTGACCACTTTCCGATTCAACGTTCCCGGTCGACAGAAGTTCGTGTCACTCATGATGAATGACTTCCCAGTTCGATTACAGTTGGACGTTGCGTCGAGAACTCTAATCATTTCGGAGAAACTCTGGAAAACGCTTGGGCGACCCTTAATTCGATGAATGTCTCAATTCGTCACCAGCGCTTGTGGCAGCCATTTGTAATTGACTGGCCAATTGCATTTTTCCGTCTCATTCTGAGGCACAACTATTAACGGCTCCTGTCACGTCTCTAATCCTAATCCCAATTTGTTCGGGCTCGACTGGATAGAACAAATTGGCCTTCTCGATTTTCCAGTTCGAGCAATCTGCAACCAGGTGCGGTCTACTGCTGCGCCACGCAATGCAACAACTGAAATCGTCCAACGGTTCGCGCCAGGGTTTCAGAATGGTCTGTGACTTTACTCTCAGACCCAAACAATCCTGCATCTATCTCCAGAAGTTTAATCCGTCTCCCGTCCTAGCAGACCGGTATCGTACGCATCTTTGGCACTCGT
This sequence comes from Paragonimus skrjabini miyazakii, assembly GCA_014338405.1. NCBI lineage: Eukaryota > Metazoa > Platyhelminthes > Trematoda > Plagiorchiida > Troglotrematidae > Paragonimus > Paragonimus skrjabini miyazakii. The sequence goes on from JTDE01001125.1 coordinate 41,364, forward strand.
GGGACCCAGAACTCAAACACCTTGAGGAACAGGGTGTCCTGGTCCCTGAAGTTGTACCACTCACTGTTCCAACGATGACTGACTGGACCGTTCAGTCAGCATGGCCTCACCGAAACCATTGTGTCTGACAGTGGTATCCGATTCACATCCAGTCAGTTCGGAGAAGTCTGCCGGCGCAAAGCCACTGAACACATTCGGTCGCCTACGCATGATCCGCAGTCCAGCTGGCAGGCAGAACGCTTCGTCGACACACTCAAACGTGCCCTTTTCAAATCGCTCAGGGAGGGGGCGTCTGAAGAAATCTCACAGCAACTTCCACTCGTCTACCGCAAAATTCCTAACAAGTTGCTGAATAACCGAACTGGCATAACAGCTCATTTTGTTAAAATTCAACGAAGCTTCAAGCCCATACCTTTCATCCCGGATGATTCATAAACGTACTGTCCAAACTGACCACACCCATTCGTTTCACAGGGAAAGCTGAAGGTGTGCCTCATCCTTGTTGCTTATTATCGGTAATCCCCAACATCAAATGAGGTTTCAGACAATTGTGTGACGGCTTCTGGACTGTTAGCCTTGTCCCCGTAATATCCCCATTATTCACAAGCCTCATTATGCAGCGACTTCTGGAACACGGAGCGAAACAGATGAAAGAAGATAAAACATGCTTTTGGCCTGATCATATTTTGGATCTACAATTTAAAGTGCCATCCCATTCGACTGTGATTTTGCTGATGAAGTATCCTCGATAATGGTGAAATCATCTTCCCCCATGTGACGTCGCAAGGAAGTCAGTTTGTCCATTAAAGTAGGGTTTGTAACTTACTTGTGCATTCAATTTTCCCAAGTGCATCAGAAACCTGGTCCATCTGTCCGCACGACTTTAGGTATTCGACCGCCATTGTCTTCGCCAGTTGGTTGGTTTCAAATGACTTGTCAATATCAGCAGCGTGACATTAAACCGTCACTCGTTTATGATGGGTGCAGATGCACGATCGATGAGTGACAAAATACAAATGTCTACTACGCATGGCAGCTGAATGTATGTCGCATTGCTCATTGTTCAATGTGATGGCTAATTGTTGGAACCTGATCAACTTATATCTGTGAACACTATGCATCTGACTTGCATTTTTAGACCGATTTGAAGTATCATGTTATACTTTTGGTAAACTGTATGTGTACTTTTTACCTATCGTATGAAGTGTGCGGGGCATCTGGTATTTGTGGCTGGAAGCTGGTTGTAGCACGACTGCCTCACGTGAAGCACATTTCCCCTCCACTGCCGCCGGGGTTCTAGTTGGTCGTACGAGGCCAATGCTCCATTTTTGTCAGCATCTAACGTCTACTTTAATTCTACGAGTAGCATAATCAACGGGCGCAAATAAACACTGGTTGGAAGTGGTAAAATACCGCCTATTCGATCCTTTCTACGCGTTCGAACGTTTCCTCACACTACTTTAATTACTATGTTGTCCAGCTGCTTAGTGTCTTCATTTTGTGCGTGAAGTCTGCGCTTACATTCGTCTACTAGTGTCATCGGTAACACAGACACTGGTTGGCTGTATTTACTTGGACAAACATGGACACTACGAAACAGTTATCAACGAGCCAAACTGCCCGACTGCTATTGCTGTTTTAGCGAATTACTGATTCGTTTGTTGTAAAGGCGTATATCATAAAGCGTAATCAGGTTGATCTATAATCTTATATGCTATCCATAAGTCTCTTACAAAATGTTGGCAGTGTATTAAGAACTACCTTGCAACGATGGTGACCGATGTATTGTTACCTGTCCTGCAGTCTTTCGTTGTATCTATTTACTAAATGAAGTACCTTTTTTACCAGCAGTACGACAATCCTGAATATTCTGCCAAAATAAGCGCCCATTTTTGAGTCGAGTGTGACCGCTTAGGAACCTGATTGAAACGATTAAAGCTACATATTGAGTAAACCCTGCACCAAATGGTATTCTTAGCTCACGGTAGACAGGCGGTGACTGGGCCATGGCCATCCGAAA
>JTDE01001125.1:54717-83594 GCA_014338405.1 Paragonimus skrjabini miyazakii
AACGCCCGCATAGGTCATGTCAAAAATCAAACTACAAACGCGTACACTCATTTGTACGTTAGACATTCATTCACATACATTATTGTCATTCGCTTTGGTGGAACTTCTGCCGTCGCGTACACACTATTTCGATGGTCTCTTCTTGTCCTTCGTCTTCCTGGCGTTCGCAGCTTGCCGTTTTATTCCTGAATGTCTCCTGTGGGTAACATACTACTTGTGAGTAGTATACTACTCACAACGAAACTGCTTGTCATACAACACTATTACATTGACTTTTCCTGATAAGCACGGTACATTTGATATTTGAATAATATCGGTCATCCACCCAATCACTTCTAATTCACCTCTTCATGTTAACTTCTTCAGTATGTTCCGTAATTGGAGTGATTTTTATTGTTGAAAGTTCCCCCGTTTGGGAAGATTTATGATTTGATCAACACACGTCAACTCCTTCCTTCTTGTTTAGCTGATACTAACTAGTATATGAACCTGTACCTCTATCTCTTCTTATGATGAGAATGCATCCAAAATACATCCATCTTCCTGACGCGGAAATTTGACTAACTTATCCGTCTCCCTCATTCTGAAGGCTCTCCAAATGTTTTGATGTCTTCGGTCAGCATTGCGATTTCAATGAAAGAGTGTTGCCTTACTGATAAGTTGTTGGGAATATCTGATAAGTAAGGAGAGACTTAATTGCGTAAACTATGGAGTTCCACTGGCTTCGAACCAGCGACAGGAAAAACATGTCCAGACTAAGCAAATATTCAAAGCTCGTAGATGGCGTTAGTGGATTCCAGCGTGAACTGATCGAGAAATCCTGCTTGGGCAGTCCATCTTCTGAATCACTTGGTGGATCTCACATGACAGTTATTTGGGTGGATAACTAGGTACAAATGTGATTTTCCTAAGCTGGGCTTCGTGGCTCAGCTGGTAATACGTTTGCAGCGTCTGGTGTGTTGTCTCAGTCGCTGGTTCGAATCCAGCCGAAGTCCAGGTTTTTCACAGCTTGGTCTCTTCGGAATTGTATTGAGTCAGATTATCGGACGTATGTTCTTTGTGTGTAAGTAGTAACTGCTGATCAGGTGGATAACTTTTGTTTATCCGGCATCAACAGGACGATCTTAGTGGAGACGCTCATAGTAACGTCCGATGTCTTTAGTGCTTCTGGATGAGCAGTTACCCAACCAACGCGTGTCCATCAAGATGAAGCCAGCGTGAACAAAAGCGGTGAAGTCTAAACCAAATTCATTTATTCAAATCACGTTGGATGAATGAGGCAAATCATCACCCCAGTATTTCATACAAAAGTGTTAGCTGCGTATGTTAGTCAGTTCAACACATTGAAGAAAATGGGCAAATCAGAATCATGTTCAACGTTCTAGCCCGAAGTTTCAGTAAAACTATCGGTCTGATCAGCATCACAGTAGTTGAGCATTTGGGTCTCTACTGATTTCCTTTTACCCAGGAGATACTGCAGCACACAAACACTGTTAAACTATTAACCATGTCTGAATCTTAATTTCCTGATGAAGAAGAAACCAAAATATATAACTTGGTGTACTATATGAGAAACGTATGCTGTCCCTCAGATATTTGGTAGCAACCCTATGTAAACCCCGGCGAAAATCTAAAAACGCATGTATCACGACAGAAAATCTTCACCGACATTTTGTCCAGTGCAATTGCTGAACTGGGTGTTGGGTGGTACACGTTTTTACAACAATTCACCATGTACTTATAGGGTATATCAGACCTAGCTGGTGTCAGATGATAACCATCGCGGAATGAGTAAGGTATTTGATAAATTTTGTAAGCTAACCGTTGTAACGAAGTGACCAGTAGGACAAAATATATTCTGGTCCCACAGCCTTTATTATAATGGTGGTGCATTGTAACTGTAAATGTAGAGATAATTAATGCAAGCAAGACGTGACTAACTACACACCATAGGTTAGGTGTATAGAGTGGACAACAGTATGCTCAAATTACTGGTACTAACCAACCGATTGCCAATGAAGTCAAGGTGGATAAGAGTTTGATACAGATATTTAGATAAAACTGTCAAGACGTCCGTTGTTTCATAGAGGAGGAAGGGCCATTGCAATCTTCATCCAAGTTGTTTGGCCTCTTGATTAGTTCACCTCATCCAAACAACCACCATGTAACAGAGCCAGCTGTATATAGACGTAATATTGTCTTCGTGTGGACGTAGATTATCTGAACATAACATATAAACACTATTGGCTGGTGGTCGTTTTGGGACGCTGCCAAAAGTTATCAATGAAATGGATTAGTATAGCTGTTACATCGTATTAAAAATGGGCGTCTCTAACGAAGTAGGTGTCAGTGCTGTAACGTGAATATGCATGACACCACGTCCGTTGCAGGTCTAATTAAGGTCATTTCAGCCTTTAACGTATTCACTAAATAGTTACAAATGTTGTTCGCAAGTTTTTATTATACTGACTGCACAAGAACTGAAAATCAGGGCAGACAAACATCGAACTGGAATTATACATATTCCGATAAATTAGACTAAATATGAGGTCATGTCAGGAAATTCCTCAAATGATAGTCACGCACTAGACATAGACATAATTTTATCTGGACAGTACCGAAGTGGTTATGGGGGGGGGTCGAGAACTTCACTTGAACGTTTGTTCACATGATGGCTCCAGGCTAATCAATAGTCATGCGTTGTTTTAACTTCATCTAGAACTTGGTTCACAACACTTTGCACCTTTCGTCTATCTTTTGGGACGGATGTGTTTCGTGTAAACATTTGGTTCAGATGTACACATCCTGAAATGTGGAAACTTTTATAAACCAACGAGTGAGCTTTCTTTCCTCAAACTTGTTATGTGTTTGAGAAACAGCTGTTTATAAATAAATGGATTGAGAATACTAATGAGTAGACGGGATTCGGTTAATCTCAAGTTGAACGTCAGTCACATTTGATGACAGCCTTTGCATTCAAACAGACTTTCCAGCCAGCTTCATTCGGAAAGAAGCAATAAAATCGAGTTCCGATTTCATTAGACCTCGTCAGTAGTGCACATCCAGTGCCACGGCCGGAACTAGAATCCTGGCCACGCTTTAATGAGGCAATCGCGTTGACCACTGCACCATTGACCTTACATCGGGCACTACCACACAATCATATGTGAACGCTCGGCCGCGTTCGTCTGTGAGTAGTGGTCACGTTGCCCGATCGTCCCGAGAGGATACACAGTAACTCTTCCGTTAACTCCAACCGATAACCCCGCGACCAGAACCTCCGAGATTGAGAACAACACAGCATTACGAGCAAGTTGTAGTACTCTACGTTTCAACCAACCCAGGTGGCTTTCCTCAGGAATGTTGTATTCGAAATCACATTAACAAAGCAACAGAGGTCATGTGGTGTTTGCCATGGTTAGGTCAATCTGCGCTACATCCGAACTGATTGATCGAATCCTCTGCCTTTTAAGTGGGGGTGAGCCTGATGTAGGTAAGATGCTTCTGGGTGTGGTGTTATTTGTCCATCCCCACCACATTGCAGACAGTGGTTTACCATCATTGTGATTAACGCAAGCGTATTGTGTGTAAATAGTGAGCTTCAGCACAGCATTGCTCTGTATGGGAAGACAGAGGCTTGTGAATCACTCGAACTCAATCAAAACCTATGTTGTGATTCTCTGGGAGTTCAGGTAATGCGACGGCCGATTCCTTCTCTGACTTCTGAAGTTGAAATGCACCTTTAGGAGAAAACCGCGTGTGCATCTTTTGTCCGGCAACACGCAATTTCAGTTATCTGCTTGTCTCTCCTAAGTAACCGGCATTGCAATCACCGCGTTTGATTTCGTAAACGCAGTTTGTCTGATCGCCTCGTAGAAACCGGATCCTTAGAATGCATCACTAGTCGACATTACCTAACCGAAATACGGTCAGAAACAATGGAACGCTTTTTTATAGGTAATTGTTCACGATACGATAAGTAGACAGTAGAGTTGTAAGTCCAGATCTATTTGATCACCTCCTTAGTTGACACGCGCTTAATTGTGTTCTCAATAAACGCGTTTAGATAATGATTGAGGGCTAGCATTACTTTAATGCGAGAAGTCGCTGTTATTTTGGAGAGTTCAGTGGTACGGATTTTATTAGCTCTATTGAGTGATCGGATGCCTTTTCTCTTCATACCGACTGCATGCGACAAGTTGAAAATGAGATACTGCTTAGAATGTTTTGGTTTCGGTAAGCAAAAACCTGGATACTCTGCTGCTCATCAACTCTGAACCAGTAACCTAGAAAATTATGTGAGCGCTCATCGGCTTCAGTTTCCAACATAAACAAAATGTTCATGCATTTTGAGTTAAGAAACTGTGAAAATTGATCGCAAGCGGTCCGTTTCCTGATTACGAATGTGTTACGTACATACGTTGCTTTCTCAGTAGTTTGTCGAAGTATTTTGTCAGATCCACCAGGTGACTTCCGGTCGTATGCACGAGATCTCGGAGTCTTGCTCACTGACGCTGGAAGGACGGACCAAAGTACTCCTTCAACGACTGGTAGATTAACCAGTGCAACCTCTCATTTACTAGTCGCTTTCTTCCTCAGACATTCTTGTTTCCTCGGAATCGTTTAGTGAGTTGACGACGTACGTTACGAAGACCGGAATCTTCTTGTAATCCTTGTTTGGGTCTTTTGTAAGAACAACGAACACTATTTTCCCTCATATCAGACTCAAACAGATTATTTCGTTGCCATCGAACCAGTCTGGACGTTTCTGTTGCTGGAAATTAACTGTTACATCGACTGTTGCCGTGAACTGCTGTTGCTGTACACCATCAAGTGTAGTTGATGTGGGGGGTGGTTTTGAAATGAATGACGATTGCACACTGGACGCTAGTACTCGCTTTTGCGTTCTCCAGTTCCATAGCATCAAGCACGATTTCCTGGGTCAATAATATTTGGAAAGCGAGCGTATACACTTGAATAAACGGTCTGGTTCAGGTCATCCCAAGATTTGCGCTTCATTTAGCCAGCATATTTCAATCGTGATCCGTACGTTGCAAATATCGCGCTGTCGTACGTTTTCTTTATCCAGCGTTTGGTCGCGACCACTTTTTGGACGATTCTAGGTAGTAAGTTGGCTGGTTTCTTGATGAAAATGGATTTTCGTGATAAACATCTTATGGGCAGAACCAAAGTGATGTAGTTGGTAACCGTTTACATTAACTGCATCGAAGTATGAGGTCCCGGGACTACAGGCAATGTTACGGAGTCCGTGCCAACACTGCTGCTAGAAATCACCCGCAAGATTCTGTCGATCCGTCACCCACACCGAAAAATTGCGGTAGATATGTGTTCATAGGACTGGACACGTGTATCCCTAGTATGGGATATGGTTGTGTTATGAACATTAAGAATTGTTGCGGATTTAATTTGACCGAATATCATACGCAAGCACGTGTATCAGGATCTATTGATGCCTATCACCAATGAATTAACGCAAGTGAGCACCGCGCCCCGCAAACCTCTTTATGGACAACTAATTCTGTAGACGGTGTAAATTTGGCATGTTTTCTGGAGCCTATTCTAGTGTGCAAGCCTTGTTTCACTCAAGGCAACGAATTGGTTCGATCAAAATCACTGCGTTCCAACCGTCCGCCACTACATTTATCCAACAGCCTACGCACATTCCATGACAACACAGCCAACATCCTGTGTTCACAGACATGTGGCAGGGTGAAATGGAGACCCTGACCTAACAGTCTGAACTGCGAGACACAAAAAAAACAGGATTTTGTTGATGAAACTCTGCAGAAGCGAATGATTTAAAAGTTCGATGAGATTCTAACCCTGTTGAAGAGCAATGCACCTGACGTTAATGCCTCATTCGGAATACTTCTGCGAGCAGTAGATAAATCAAGATCTATCTCAAGCTTCCAAAGTGTTGCGCAGATTTTCCGACCACGCCGATGGTCCCGTTTAGCCGTTGGGCGATCGGAGCGCACTTTGTTTGAAAGTCTCTTTACTTAGCCTCTTCAACCATACGCAAGAAAACAGTAGTGAATCGGTGAATACAATTCGAACATACAATAAAAGAATTACGCCCGACAATTTAAGAAACACTACTACACAATCAGTAGTGCAACATTCAACCTTAGAAGATTAACTGTTTCTATTCAGCTTCTCCTCATCCTCCCGTCTGACATGGTTGCACTCGGTAGTACTGATATACCAGCCAGCACAGCACAACAGATAGACACAACAAACAAGCGTGATCAGCACGCCAAATCTACGGAATAGGTCAGGGATAATTACCGGTAACATGGATACATATAGACACACCGATAGACAGACATGCACTTTGGAGTGTCAACGTTTCTTATTTACCAGAGACCATAATCAGCCTCACCGTATTCTGCGTCGTGTTACGTTTCTGGTTGATGGTGAAAACTTTCTTATTCGTGACGCACCTGAGTCATATTCATATCGTTTCCTTCTGTTTATCGTATTCCCGTATCCTATTTCTTGGTAGGTTGACTGCTGTTGATATATCATGTAACACCTTCAGTATTCATGTTATTATAAATTTGGTACCGATGACTCAATACGAAATGTTTGCATCTACCAGTTTTCATATTCTGACTGTTTTGTTCAAACTGTTGAAGGGAACCAATTTTTTCAACCCTCAGTATTGTCAAATATACGTTTTTATCAATAGTGACATAAACTAAACTAAATCGTGGTTATTCTCGTTCTTATTTGAAATGTTTGTGCGGTAGAATCCATTGGGTTATGATATGTCTGGTTTAAAACCACGTAGACCACAAGACGAACAACGTTGGAATACTACCAGTCGAGCCAAATGATAGGTTACGGTAGATCGCAATTCCATCTAACGTGATTTATCAAGCTGTGAGTTGAGACTGAATTTAAGTAAGATTCCAAAGAACATGACAGAAATCAGAAATGGAAATATTATTTTGTGAAGCTGGTGTGGTTGCTCCAGAGAGGTCACCGAATACCAAGTTATAGTCGCATCAGTGTAATGATGCAGTTGAAATGACGTCGCTATAGTCTTAAATTTATTATGTAAACGTTCGTAAACTTACTCATTATTTTGTTAATGTATCACCTTGTTGATCTTCAATACAAACTTCTTTCTTGAGATTATTTTTTCTCACGTCCCTGTTTGAATTATGTAGTTGATTTTGCTTCTAGTTTAAAGTTATTCTGTATTTTATGCAAGCTGATGAAAAACCCCTGTAAGAGGCATTCAGACGTTAGGTGTATGTCATTCATGTGAAGACTGTATAGTAATGCTTTATTTGTTGGAAGTTCGTTTCAAACATACCCTTTACGATAATGAGAACAAAGACATAGGCGAACATTTGTTTTCGATAATTCATCTTTAGGCCGGTACAATTATATAAGGAGTTAATAGAGTTAGATCGAGATATCGATCAGACTTAATACAGAGAAACTGGGTCACTGGCCAGTCCATTGGCGATGACTTGATTGGTCGGTTACGTCACGCTTGTCCATTGGTTTGACCGCGCAGGTTGGCCATCGATCCGGTGGATTTGTGGCCATGGTAGGTGCAGCGCTTCAATAAACCGTTTTTGATGACATAATACCGGGTCAAGCAGCCTGATTCCAATCGCCTCGGCAGTACAAAGTGTTCTAATTCGGATCCCTTTTAATGGGTTGCCTGGAAGTTGCTAAACGTGAATAGTGAATGCAATTTTTGGAAAGTATTTGAGATGAAATCGGAAATCCCTTACGCCTGAGTTGTGGTATCCCGGAACTAAGATAATTAGATTAGTATCGGTAGCTTTTCTTCCGATACGAAGTTGGATAGAGAAGAAACTTATCTGTTGGTACACAGATCGTACACATGCAAACTTTGCTGCATCTTTACGAATGCATACAGTAGACTGTTTGTTAAACCACTACGGAAAAGCAATATAAATGGCAAAGAAAGTTGAAATATATGTGCTTATGGTTAACGACAGTACCATGATGATGACGACCACTTTACAAACAACGATTCTTGAAATCACAACATCCGTCTGAGCAGTCGGCTAACGATACGTTCAGCTGAACACAGTATTTGGTTGTATTACGTTGAATACTGTATGTAAAAGGCGTCTTGTGGGAACACACGGGTGTCGCGTTACTGGAATATAGCATACATTGAACCATGCTGGATAATTGCTTCTATGTCTCAGTGAAATCTCATATGTTTGTGTGACCTGCTGCGTGATTTTATTCTGAATGTGTTTCATGACCTTAGTTCTCACTTGGCGATCAATCTTGCACAGGTAAAGTTAGATTAAACTTTTTCAGGTCTCCAACGTTTCACACAAAATGATGGAGTTCGGAATTTTGTGAACAAGACCAACGAATAAGCGGTAGCGTGATTTTTGACAATGATTTAATAGACGCACAATTTCATGTTTACAAGTCAAGTTAAAGGAATACAAACATTTTGGAGCCATTACCAGTCCAATTCCGATATCACGAGGCAGCAGTAAATGGTTTTGGAGGCCATTCAACTCTAGTTTGGTCTCCGATGACACGTCTAGAATGGTAACCGTGGTATATATATAGACGTCTTGCTCCCCTTCCAACATTTCGATTGTACGATCGTGGCACAAAACTTCAAAAATGTAATCATAAACGCATCTGACGCCATACTGACATATGGTTGAACAGATAAGCGGAAGTAAATACCAATGAGAGTTTTGTATGATTTGGTGTTTGGTGCGCCTGCTCATTCTGCTGTATAGTGTCTGCAGTGTCGTTGAGATGTGGCAAAATTTATTCGGATACGCATCGTCCAATATTAGTCCACTGTCATGTTTACTCTCATATGTGGTCTATTAATTAGTTGAACTTAATACCTAAAACTATTCTGGGGAAAATGGTGTCAACTTACAATAGTTGATGGGAGATTGGAGAACACTACTCGAAATCGAACGTATTCTTTATATTTAAATGCATCTTTCAGTCGGTATTTTGGGAACTAAGTGTTCGACATTCGGTTATCCTTCTGTCTAGCTTATAGTTTATAGCGACTTGTCCGGAGTTGAGCTCAGACTATTCATTTTAGTTGCCAAGTACGCATCATACATTACTTCTCCATTAATACGCTACTAAACATGACCGAACTATCACATTCTCCTAAGAAGAAACAGAGTATCTATCTCATCTGACTACAACCCATCAGTTTGAGATTCAGTAAGGTGAAAAACAGACTGTTCAAACAGGTTGTTGCAGGGGATTTTGGGGGATTCTTTTGGAGATCACTCACGTTTGATTGAGGCTTGCAACTTCACGTTGATTTCTTGGTTGACACTCTTCAAATCACGTAACTAGACTGTGTCATTAAACGCAATTGCACGTTCAAATAAACATATCGGACTTATGTATATCACTCAGCGATCCCAGCTTAATCAGTTTATCGGCGAAAACAGTATCGCAATTTTCTGAAGTGATTAGGAACTCACTGAAAGGGAAATGTGAAGAATCATCGCTAAAACAGATGCGCACAAAATCCAGTCGTCTCATTTTATTGAAACTAGTACATCGCAGTTAAGAACTGACGGCCACCCGTGAACCAACCTACGGCTGCGTTATAATTCTACAGCGTTGTTTCGGGCTGGTAACGGAAATGTTTGATACTTACGACTAACCAGACCCTTCAGTAGTCCTGAATGTGTGCATATATCTGTATGCTAGTTATAACATTGCAAAACTGGGTTATGCACAATTAGTCAGTCATGTCCGGAGGATAGCGATTGGATCTCTGACATGACCCTGAAGTATACTCAGCGTTAACTGAACTGAAAGATAATGGAATCGAGAATATCTGACAAACGTTGGTGAATGCAAAAATATCGAAAGATACCCCCATCGATTCCATGAGATTGAAATAATTTATGCGGTCACTTGTTGCAATGAATAAGCAAGTTATCCGTTCTGATTGTTTAGCTGTGATTACTTGGTCATTCCCAGTAAGATGTCAACGAATTTTCTCCAGGCCATCTATAACCAAAGTTAATCTCTCTGTCTGGTAAGCCCTAACAACGGTGTACCTTAAGTTCATTGTATTTCCCTACTGGAGTTGACCTGACTTCAAGGATTATAGGTAACATTCATCCAATATGAACCCCTGTCCTAGGAAAATCAGATTCTTCCGATCGTGTTATTCTTCAACTTCCCAATTTGGACTAGTTCTCTGAAAAGCTTTCGTTACGTCGTCCAGTCAGTTAAATTCCTTTCTCTCTTCCACTCATATTCTTATGATTCGAAAATTGGTTTGTAAAATGAACCGTAATGGGTGATTCTCGATGCTTGTCTGACGTCTATTATCTGATTGAATACTACTGAACGTAATTTGTGAAACAAGGTGTAAGCGTCTACATCTGGAATAGTAAACTGTAAGTCCGACAATAATCATATTCTTTGTGCCATATTTACGTGCAAAACAGGCGACAGTTTATTTATGTGCCTAGGCTTACCCTCGTGCATTGTATGGCGATGATTACGTAGCTTATTCATCTGTTCGGTGCTCTGGAAACGAATATTGACAGTTGAAGGCTATCTCCTCAACATGACCATATAAGACCATGTACGAACATCTTTGAGACAATGAGAGTAAATCACAACTTGTTGATCACCTAGAAACCACCCGAGAAGAAAAATGCACATTATTTTGCTTACTGCGAATTAACCGACGGGGACGAAGGTATTTCTTGCGCTTATCAATCTGGTCTAATGAATTGTGTTTCACTGTGTTCTACTATGTGTATACTAGACGTTGATGTGTATATCAACACACAATTAGAAGGACAACGTTTTAGCTGATATTGTGTTTAGTGCAGGATTAATCCGCGCGTCACTGAGTGTGTCTCACAGAATGGAACTTGTTAACTTCACCAAATTGGGTCAGATGGGTTGTTGTGTTTAGTTACACAGTTGCCTAACATTCCTTACCTGCCAATATCCCCGGTGCTCAGTCCAGATCAAACTATTGTTCCAAACACAATACAAGACATTGAGTTAAATGACGTGTGTGTTAACTTAAACTGCGTGATTTATTTTGGACGTATCTTCGTGCCATGTATTACAACCCAAATCCGGACTTTTATCCTCGAACTAAACGCTTGTTGATAAAGCACGTTTTACACAGATACCTGTCACTGCATTGACCCGAATAATTAATTTCGTTTTGTTCAGTTTAACAATGGAGCTGTGAGAAACCTGAGATGGCATTCACATTCCACTGGAGCGATTACTTAATATTTGCCCTGCTTCTGGTCGTATACGCGTTGATCGGTATCTATCAGAGATTTCACGATCCCATAGTTCGCAAACTCAATCGATTATGTTGCAATGAAAAATGGAAGCTGAAGGAGCATTCTTTGTCAGACAATACGGCGGAAGCCTTGACTCTGGGCAATCGTCAGCTCACATTGTTTCCTATCATGTCGAGTGTGATGGCCTCATTCTTGTCAGCTGTCTCATTGATGGGCACAGCTTCCGAAGCTTATTTATACGGCATTCAATTTGTGCTCATGATAGTGGCCTACACTATCGGTTTCTCAGTGACTGCTGAGTTATTCATACCAGTGTTCTACAAGTTGCACCTGGTTAGTGCACATGAGGTAAGTTCTGTCATTAAGTTTAGCGCTAAACATTGATTAGTTGGCTTTGAGAGATTCGTGGCCCTCTTAAGTAATGTATGTCCTTCTGACTGCAATGACAGTCATACGCCTAACTTAGTGATTATTTAAAAGTACTCACCAGTTTTCCATCAGACAGCTACAAGTGTTCCAAGCTAGACGAAAGTTAGCTAAATTTAACTCCTTCCTCTCAATTATACAAATTTCGCCTAACTAATGACTGTACCGTTTCTTGTGCAAATCAAATGTTTGTTAACGTTTTCATCCTTGAACATTCTTGACACGGAACTGTTGACGATACACTTTGACTGGCAACTTATTTTGAACAAGCGAATACAGTTACAACCTAACCTAGTTTAACAGTTTTCATATTTTGCTGTGTATTTATTCCAAGGTTGAGGCATCCCTGGACTTCGCTTTATTCGATGTAATTGTAACCTTAAATATTTCTGGTTGAACATCATTCACAATTGATCGCAGCTGTCGCATTCCCATAGACTTACCAGTCGGCCCCTTTCGAAAAGAAGCACTAGACTCGAGTTTCGATCGCGTTAGCGCTCGTCAGTAGTGCATATCATCGCCACTGCCGGGACTTGAACCACGGACACGCTGTTCATGAGGCAACCGTATTTACCACTGCGCCATTGACCTCACGTAAGGCTTCTTTTCGAAAAGGGCCGACTGGAAAGTCTATGGGGATGCGACAGCTGCGATCAATTGTGGGTGATGTTCGACTTGAAATTAACCAAATCCACGACTACTCATCAGTAATCTAAAATATCGCCTAGCAAGTTTAATGAGATCGGAGATTTCGATCCGCCTAGGAAGTCCTAATCGCGGGGTTATCGATTGGAGTTAACAGGAAAGTTACTGTTTCTCCATTTCGAGACGATCGGGTAACCTGATCATTACTCACAAGTGAAAGCGAGTGTACGTTCACATATGATAATTCGATCGTGCCTAACGTGAGGTCAATGGCGCAGTGGTAAACACGGTTGCCTCATGAAACAGGTGGCCAGAGTTCTAATCTCTGTCATGCGAAGGATATGCACTACTGACGAGCTCTAATGAGAGCGAAACCCGCGTATAGTGCTTCTTTTCGAGAGGGGCCGACTGGAAAGTCTATGAGAATGCGACAACTGCGATCAATTGTGGGTGATGTTCAATTTGAAATGAACCAAATCCCCGACTACTCATCAGTAATTGAAGTATTTCTGTTTCATTTCTTGGATGCAGGAATACCGTTTGTCGAGTTAAACCGCACTGACAGAAACAGAGTGTGCGATGATAACTGCATTATGTTTTTATTGCTCGGAAACCTACAACAACGATTTGTTTGTGGTCAGCCTGTATTGGACGATATATTACTGGGTGTGAAAAAGGCTTGGATTAAGTACTAGCAGTTCCATGGAATTGGCACCTGTTGGATCAACACCATCTGGACAGAGCGCCGGAGATCACTAATTGATCCAACTTGACCCATTTAAGGCCAGTAAGTTCGCGTTTGGATTGTGTAACAAAACATTAGACGAACTATTGCGTGTTCGAAGTCGTGGTTCACCTCTAAGATTTATGTGGTTGTCAAAGACGCCGGGTAACTGCTTGAACATCGTCAAAGTGTTAACATCGATTGCGTTGTTATTTTTAGCAACCTATTGCGTAAACTATCAGCCACTCGTCATCGCATGCCACGTTTACTCTGCTGATTTAAACTGCATGTGAACTAGTCGGTCAAAGGAGGTGCGGAGAGATTCAGTATGATATATATTCGGAATCAAATTTTTACTCTCCTGGTGGAAAACTGTAAGCGTAATTCAGATACCAGGTAGGTGTGCTTTACTGCATTTCACAAACTACCGCTAATATCGTTGGTCGAATAATCAACGTTAAAGTGTACACTGTTGAGCACGTAAAGCTTTCGAAACTGTCGAAGTTGACCTTTTAGTTCTCCAGTGATTTGCAGCAGATGGCCTCGTCTTTTATGAATAACCAACTGACAGAGTAGATCTCATTCAAGCACTCCCCGTTGCAGACCACAGTAAAGTAACTCCGACTTGCTCTGTGGTACAACGTTCATATCGGGTTGTGATTAGACGTTTTTGGTTTAAACGGTGAAGTATTATTCATGAGGTCATCAACCGCGTCGACAAGATAGCTACGGCATGGATTCTAGGGGCGACTGGCTAAAATGGCACTGTTCACATTAGAACGTGACTTAGCTCATACAAGTGTTAAGTCGGTTACGGTTAATACGTGGTTGCCCCGTGAAAACGTTGATCAGAACGTAAATCTCGGTTTTTATTAAGATGTGCATCGATAACGGGTTCGAACACGAGTCAAATTCGAATCGGACGTTTAGTTTTTAGATGCTGGCTAGCTAATTACAATACGGTGTAAATAGTATCGGTAAAACCAAACATCTAAATAATATCAGAAGGATATGCAACTAAATTGTAATGTAAATAACGGACAAATATAACAAGTGCACTTACAGCAAGTGTTCGGACAAAATACAGAGATCTAATCCGTTGATGTATTGGTGGAGTGTTGGGTGGAATCCTATAGATCCTTACTTTGACATCTAGAGGATTCCACCTAACACTCCACTAATACATCCAGGGATGGAAACACTGTGAAGTCCACGGAGCACTGTAGCTGCGTTTTGATCACCGGCGTGTGAGAGACCCAGACGAGTTGTGTTCACATGTGTGGTCGGTCTCGTTGTCCCGTCAGCTTCGATGAGGCACTGGGCTGAATCACGTGTCATAGGCTAATGTCTCAGATGAGGTTGCTGTGTTTGCGTGCGTGCGTGCGTGCATGTGACATTGACTACAGTGGTGTTGGCAAACTATGGGCTGTTCGTAAGGGTCGCTCAGCGGTCGATGTGTGGGCGTAACATCGCGGTCACATGCTACAGTAAGTCGGTCAAGACATATGACTTTGACCACACAATAGTGTGCCGCTACAAGTTGTGGTGATTAAAGTCTATTTGAATGTAAACGCTATGGTGAACTCTGAACACACGATTTTGCAACTATTTTATAACTACTGAGTAAGGTGTTTTTTTATGTTTCAAATACGACTAACAAGGTTGTCTCAGAATACGCAGAGTCTGATCATTCACTTATACATCGCACCAGTACGATTCGGCAACAGTTCAGTTGAAGTCTGCCCATCCTCTGGGAACCCGTCGATTGTTACAGCTAAGCGGGAATGATTTTCAGGCGCTGATTACTGTCAACGAAACTTACCAGATACACAACTTGATGAGGGAATGACTACATGACCTCCGATTGGTCCAACAACCAGAATGTAAACGATTAGATCTCATCGGGTGCACAAGTAAATCTAAACTTGAGTATGTTGCATGCAGGTTTACAGAAAGAAACAAACCAAAGTTTATCAGCCACCACAAAAGTTTTGTGCTGGATGGTTCATTCTGGTACCATATACCTTTCAAGATTGATTTTGGTTGCATTTTATGTTTCAAAGTCGGAAAGTCAAGAGATGAAACGAGCCTTTATATCTGGGAATAGCAGAAGGTTTTTTCTCCTGATTCGTGGTTGTACTGATTGTCGAGTTGGTATAAATGAAACCATATGTGAAAAAATGGTTCACTTATAACCAGTCATTCGCGTCGACTTGACAGCTGGGTTGAACATTTCCTCGGAACAGTTCAGCTGGCCACAACCACACCATGTGGACGGCGAGACCCGAATGGTCAGTCATTGCGTCACAGACGGCCCTTCATCAGAAGCAGAAGTGGCCCTGGACTAAACCTCTTCCCTCCTTTTTTCAAAGATGGTGGGGAGAGGTCGATATCGGGATTGACAAAACTTCTGCAGAGGACTTGGAAGACTGAAGAGGTACATCTTGATTGGTGCCTATCAACAGTAATTCTCGTTTTCAAGATGGGGAACCGAAGTCTATGTGACAACCACAGGGACATCAATCTAGTGTCTGTTGCATCCAAGTTACTAACTGGCCTCATTTTACCTCGGTTCACTAAGTCCAGAGAAAGCCAGATACGCGAAGAACAGGCAGGATTCTGATCCGGGCGGGGGTGCGTTGATCACATTCTTACCCTGCGACGGATCTTGGAACATCGGCATTTTTGCAGGCAACCGACTGTCTTGGCATTTTGGAAACTAAAAGCTGTTTTCGATTCAGCTGCCTGTAATTTTCTCTAAACCTGTTTTCTCCACAAGGGTGTACTAGGGAAATACGTGAATCTATTGAGATCACTGTATGCTCACTCTGTAAGCAGGATGAGGGTTTATGGACAACTGTCCCGGACGTTTGCCATTTCTAGTGGTGTTCGTCAAGGATGTCCGATTTCCACCTTCTTGTTCAATTTTGTCATGAACGACATTCTGGAGGGTGCGATCGAGGAGGCCCATGAACTTGTGCAGTGAAGACGTGCGATCGTAACATACTACTCACACCACGGCTATTCAGTAGTAGGACCAGAGCATATATTTTGACATCGTACAAGCCTCAGGAAAATGCAAGAAGAAACATTGGAGTGCAGCATCGGTCAAAATAGCCGTTGTTACGTAAACGAACTGAGCGTTGGCATCTGTAGCAACGGACACGGTCCGGGGGCCGAATACCGTGTGCAAACTAGTGGTTTTGTTTGTGGTTCTGTTTAAACGCTTAACCCATATGTTGTTTTCTCGAATAAACAACCCCTGTGCCATCCGCGTTCTTGGCTCAGAACAACTGGTGCCGTGACCAGGGTCGGAGGATGAAGATCCCATGGCCGCAGCCGTTCGAGGATTGGGACGTCCGGTGCTTCCTAGAGGACTTCGAGGACGTGGCGGAAACGGTCAGAGTCAAGACCGAACGGGCGAAGCTGGCAACCCTGTGGATGCTGCTCAAAGGCAGGGCGAATGTGGAGCTGGAGGCGACGCGAAGGGACCTCACGAAGCTGGAGTGGGCCGTCGCGAAGAAAGCGCTGATCGTCAAGTTTTGCAGCCCCCGCCGACTGCCAGGAGGCAACGCTGCAGTTCAGGGGCACCCGGCCTGGACCAGGAGGCGACCCTCCTGTGTATGCCGTGTTACTGCGGGCAGCGTTGTTGAGAGCCTTGTTACATTTGGACCAGGATTCGAAACAACGTACGCTGACAGATCAGTTCTTGGACGGAATGCCACCAACAGTACGGGGTCAGCTCAGCGTGGCTCTCGTCACACATCTAATGACGTTGGAAAAGCTGGCCGATACGGCTCGACAATTACTGGCGGAAACCCCCCGACAGTCAGCGAGTTGAAGACAGGTGAACCAAGTGAACTGAATGAACTGCAACATTGACGAACCCTAACATGAACAAAACTCAAGTGTAGTGATACTTTTAGAAGGAGGTTGGCTGGAAATTATACGGGAATACGATAATTACAATCAGTTTTCGGTGATATTCGATTTATATAAAACGCAAAGTCTCCTTGTACTCCCCAAATATTCTGATTCATTGGCAGTCGAATGAACCTTGAAACAATCCCGTCTGTACTTGACATACTTGTTTGTGGTTTATTGATCGACATGCTGATTGTGTTACAAAAAAAAACACATTGCCGAAATAGAACCAAAAATGCGTCATGTACAGAAGTGGCCAAGACACCGCTCAACTTTGGAACAGGTATACTTCAGATCTTTAACAAGTAGCCACCGAAGCATATAGTTGAGACATATCATGCTGTTGACGAATGACAGTGCGTGTTCGAAGTATTTGTAAATTTTCTCATATTATTCATAATTAAAACAGGAATGGCAACTTTTTCATTGGATCACCCTTTCGTTGAATCACTCTTCACTGGATCACATTGAACCATAGTAGTGTTTTGCTTTCGTGGCTGAACAGAGTGAACGAAGTGTGAACATCTAGCGATATATGATTTCTATCCTTAGTGATGTAAGATATCTGAGATCGTTATGGAAATTGTTGATTAACTGACTGATTGCATGACAGTTGATGAGAATTTCACTGTAAGTTGGCAAAAAAGTTTGTTAGTATTCAGTGAAAGGTGTACAATTGGGTAATTCTATTAATTTATTTATCGGACTTGTTGCTATCCATCAACCTTTGCAATACCGCAATTGACCTTGCGTATCATTGCACATAACAACGCATGAAATTACATCCACTAGTTTGAATATTTGCGTCAAATTGTTTGACACAAATTTGCAAAAACACTAGGTTAGTCTATTGTCTTATTTGACCTCAAAACAAATGATTGAACATTATCTGCAGTTTTCACCCATTAGTGAAAACTTCAGTTCATTACAATGATTAATTCAGAAGGTAAAGTGTGTACACCTACAAAGTCCATACATAAACCATAAATAGAAACAATCAACAATTGGGTTTACACAAAACAAGGACTGTTATCAGTTCCAGGGCAGACAAACTGCTATCCGCATGTCCTATATAATCTAATGTTCTACGTTCGTGACTGAAGAGAGTAAACGAAATGTTAACATCTCGCGACGTATGCCTTCTATCGTTATTGGTGAATTGGATCAAGGGAACGCAGTGTTTTAAATAAACCATAAAAATAGAAGCCACCTGAATTTAAAATTAAATATTTTTGTTTCAGTGCGGCTTTTGTAACCATTCTGAGCTTCACACGTTACGCAAGTTTTGACTGCAGGTGTAATAATACTGGTTAATCTCTTCGTTGTTATTCTGTTTGCAGTATTTGGAGCTTCGATTTGGACAGAGCGTACGTTGGACAACTTCCGTGGTTTATTGTGTTCAGATGGTGAGTTTTGATTTTTCTACGTAAATTTCAATCTTCATATCAACAGAAACCGTCAACACAATGAACGTAGGCAAGGTGGAACATTATACTTTACCGCTTTTGTGGTTAGTATACATCACCGTCTCAAGTAATAGACTTGTACAACCAAATACCTACGGTCAGCGTGAGATTTCCAGCCGGCGGGAAATTCTATCTGAATGCGATAGCTATCATCAAATGCGTGATGATCAATTTGAAATTAATCAAATCCCCGACTACTCATCAGTAACTCATTTTTGATAGACCTACTAGGTTATTACTAGTAAGTTTGTCAGTGAACCTATTTGGGTTGTGGTTTTTTGTAGTGCTCGTCACTAAACCAATTTCTCATTACTGTTGTTTTACTACATTGTTGACTAAAAGCTGTACAATTGCGCTCGAGAGATAAATGACCTGCTTTGCTTAGTTCGGTTGTTATTACTATTGAGTCGGAGCTAGCTCTGGGGTTGAGCTAAGTCAACCACTTCGTTTCTGTTTTCCTGGAATCATTACAATTGGCGTTGCGGACTCCTGTAAATTTCTACGATGGATTCCTGTCAACTTGAAATTCTTAATATTCATAATTCGCCGAGAGAAATCGAGGACTATTTAGAACGCTTCGAAATATGGTGTCTCACAGGCAAAGAGCTAAAAGCGGAAAGGAAGGCCGCTCACTTCCTCACCGTCATTGGCAAAGATGCGTACAGCTTGGTGAAAGACTTGTCATTTCCTGATTCACCAATTTCTATTCCCTACGAAACCCTGAAGAAACTGCTGCTTTCAAATGCCCGACCTGTAAGCTTTGAAGCAGCTGAACGTGAGAGAAGAAAATCAGGATATCAGATAGTTCATTCTAGAAATTCAGACTCAAGCTGCTCGGTGTAATTTCGAAGACCAATTACACACTCAACTCCGTGACCGTTTGATTGCTGGAATAAATTTGCATGACCTACAGCAGAAGCTTCTACTGCTTCCGAATTCCACTTCCCAGTCAGCCAGAACATTATGCGAGCAGTATCAGGATGTCAAAGCTGCCTTGAAAGGTGGTTTTATACAGCAACAACTTGACACGATCAGAAGGTCAGTAAAGGCGGCTGTCTGAAAAAGTAAATACTGGAAATACAATTGATGTTGGTCACCCTGCGCCCGATCCGTATGCTACCCATCAGTGAAACGACTGAAAGTCATGTGGTAGCAAGCACGTTCAATCATATTTTTAATGGTTTCGTCTTGAGGCCTTCGCTGCTAACCTTGACACACAAGTACGCAAAGCAAAGGCAATTGAAATCTGTCCAAGAAAACAAATTCCTGCTAGCCAGCAACCATTTTTTGCTTACAAATTTGATGGAACAATCAAAAGTCGTAACTCGTGTGACGTTTTCCTGATCAACACTTTGTACATGCAGCTAGTTTGTAAGTTATATGCAAACCTAGCAGAAGACAGATAAGTCTGTATTGAATTTGCACGTATAAATGGGTACTTACCATCAGTTCAGAATCATCACCTCATGTTTAGATATCATGATAGCAGTGACGTTATCACAAATCGATTATGAAAACATAAAAGTGGGTTGATAATTTTCCTGGATATCACCTCAACAACTTGTGGGTTATACCTGTTTCTGGTAAAATCTCCCTTGTAGCATAATCCCAATAATTTGTAATGAAAAGAATGTATTTCGGTGTTTTGAGGCATTTGGTGCAATCAAAATATCCCTTCGGGATTTCAACCCCTTTGATCGACACGTACTGAGATCGATTAAGAAGTTTCGTTCACCTCACCAATATGGCGGTTTGCAATTCACGTAGGATGTGACCTGATCACTGCGGTTTCTCACTCTAGATGATAGCGGCAGTTACGGTGCTCGGTGTGTCACATGGCCCCGGTGACGATGCTTTCGAATAGTTGTAAAGCTGTGGTCAGTCGATCGTCTTTAAATGTACTGTTTGCTCCAATGAGTGGAATTTATAAATAGCTGTATATGCATTTATCTACATGCCTGTATATTTCATCTGAAGATCTCTAATGAGCTAACTTTCTATGTCTTATCAATGTGAACTTTCATAGACAACTTGATCTCTTCTCGCAATGCAGATTGTTTACACTGCACTGGCCTTGTATGCGCCTGCACTGGCATTCAGTCAAGGTTCGTTGCTTTTCTGTAACTCTGTTCATGTTCTCGCAATCTCATACAGTTCTCTCTTAAGTATCAAATAATTCTGATATACAATTTTGCACTTTCACACCACCTGTTCTAACACGTTTTTTCATTTTTACCACGGCTACCTTGCATTCTCTCTGTCCATGTAATTGCAACGAACGTTGTGGACGGATGACATCAATGATTTCATAGTTACAATTTATTGTATTTCTTGGAAATTAACTGTAGTCTCATTATAAGTAGAGATTACGTTCGTCCGTAACTTGTTGTACCCTTATGTGGTGATTTCACGAAAACCCTGTCATTCAGCAAGGTCGTCCAGTGACAACTGAGGGATGCTGATGCATGAAACAAACCACGTATTACTGTTGTAAACCTTCCTAAACGATACGCTGGTTCGATCTTGGTATAGTGGTGCGCTCGAATAAATCGGATTCTCGTCCCGGTAATAATCCTCACGGAAATCTCGGTCCCGAACAGTACCGCGACTGTTCCCGTATTCGCTCCCAAGACAAGCCAAAAGACGCGTTCAAAATGAGCGCTTTGTTTCGCCTCAAAACGGAGTGCGGCTGGGGCGACAATCACAAAGTATTTATAGGGCACGCACACATTCCACACACATTCCACACATTCCTACCACATCATGAAAAAGAGCTATGATCGCAAATGGGCATAGCGGTATAAAAAGTCTCAAGTGATTTGAACGGTTCCGCTAAGTAAGACTGAGTCCATAGTTTTTGTTCTTTCTCACGACGGAGGCGCCTTCGGACGGTAACAGAGTGGACGCCCTAACAGTTACATAAGCAAGAGGAGTTTCTATCGATTGCATCCTCAATTCAGAGTGCAAGTTATATTCGTGTTTACGAACTCGGCGATAATAAGCAGTGTAAGCTAAATATGTTGCTTTGAGTTTTCTAATACAATTCGCGTTCAACCAGACTTTTACTCTCACGCTACTGCTGCTCCATTCGGCGCATTCTCGAACAATTCGAAATTTAGGTGTTTTTATTGATCCCAGCGCGTGTCGCTATATAACATTCCTGTCGGATTCTGAACCGCATTGGCTGCAACCAGTCAATGTTACGAAGGCCTCTCTCTCGGCCTGGTTTGAAGTTTTTCAAGTTAAACCTTCTTGAATGTGACCTATGGCATTTTTCAAGCTGCTTCGTGCGGAACTTGCAAAGAAATCTACGGCTTGTCTCTCGTAAATTGCCTTGGGATATCGGAGCATATGGAAACTTAGTCACTTGTGGTGGAACTGTTTGACTGGGGGGTTAATTCCATAGCGGCGAGGTGAAAAAAAATGTGAGACAGGTTATGTATTCAAACACGCAGTATGTCTAGTGAGTGATAGAACTCTGTTGTCGATTGCAAGCACATTAGAACTCGTCAGTAGCGTATATTCCGTCCACAATGAAAACTAGAAGGTCAGTCACGCTTTACCGAGGCAACCATGTTGATTGTGGTGCCATTGACCTCACATTAAATAGGAATAATGTATGACATGTAAACGTTCGGCCACATTGGCTTGTGAGCAATACTCAGGTTGCCAGATCACCTAGAGAATGAATAATTGCCAAGTGTACTAAATGAAATACGTGCATATTGACCTTTATGTTCTGACTGGATAAGCACTGTTCTTGACCCTCTTCAAAACGAATTACAAACAGAGCTGTTGATCGTGAGCTGCGTCAACAGTTAAGCAGATTTCTTATAGCATTGAAAACTTAGTCATAATTACTTACTATTTATGGATAAATGATATTCATCATTTATTTCCATTTCAACGACGTTCATTTTGCTGATATTTTCATAGTTCGTTGGATTGGGTTCCACGTTTAAAATCTAATTTTCCCACACCAGTCATGCATGTTCACAAAAGTTACTCAAACTCATTCATATCCCTGTCCGGTCTTATCACATCTTATCTATATGTGCACGTTTACAACACACATCATCGGGTCATTCGAGACCTGTAACCGAAGTTGAGTATTTGACTAACGCATAACCGATAAGTGGATTCCATAATTCCGTGATCGTTAGTTTAACGCTTTCAAACCTAATCGTCGGTAAAACACCATATTTCATGTCAATAAGTCTCAAATTCCTACAGACTTTGCACACATTTTTTTCCGTTCAAAAAACTAACGTTTATGCTGTTGATGATTAGACTATTAACAAAGTTACATACGAACGATGGATAGAAATTACAGTTAAAGTTATGTTTACTTTTTACACCGGAATCAACGGTTAAGCATTGATAATCCGGTATGGCTATTTTCGTCATTTGTTTTGGGTTACCAGATGTAGTGCCATTTTGCTCTCAGTCGGATCATGAAGGATTAAATTCTTCCATATTTCTTGCTTCATCGTATCTGATTGAACCTTGTGGGCTTCTTATAAATTATACTAGTTGAACAATGTAATTTCAACATAACTAGTGTTAACGTTTCCTTTCAGTGAGTGGATTTCCAATCTGGGTGTCGGTTCTTTCAACCGGCTTGGTCACTACATTCTACACGGCCTTGGTAAGTGTCTCTTCATTTACTGATGGTTTTACCAGTTTTATCATTGCAACTCGTGTGGCGGTATCAGAATATTTGAAGGTTGATATTTGTAGACACTTTAACGAACGTTCAGTTTTCCAATCGCTAACCAAAATCCTGGGTCCGCGGTCGATAATGCGACATTTTCACCCTACGAAAGGTACTTCTGTTTGCATCTGTTACATAGTGAGTGGTGTGGGCTATTGATACATACCTACGACCTAACACTATCCACATATAACAAAAAAGAGTACACAGTTGAGTATTAAGGTGAATAATACGAATAGGCATACACATAAAAATGATTAGGAAATAGACAAGCCAAGAGACTCACGTACAAAACAAAATCAGGCAACCTGATCATTACTCACAAGCGAAAATGGTCGAGCGTACGCATATGATGATTCGGTCGTGCCTAATGTGAAGTCAATCAGGCAGTGGTAAACACGGTTGCCTCATGAAAGCGTGGCCGCAGTTCTCTTTCCGGCCATGGCAAGTATATGCACTACTGGCGAGCTCAAATGAGAGCAAAACTTGAGTCTAGTGCTTCTTTTCGAAAGGGGCCGACTGGAAAGCCTATGGGAATGCGACAGCTGCGATCAGTTGTGTGTGATGTTCAATCAATACAAAATAATGTCTCGATTGATAGAAGTGTGGATAACAATATCTAGGTGTATGCTTTTTGTCAGCAACGTTACAGCTAAAGGGTCACGTGGATACAATGTGGAGCTGTACATTTGTGGTGCGGTTGACGTCCTCGTGTCCATTGGCTTTTGGGTGTTGCTGACTTGTTCATCGTCCGAGACACGGCGTCAGAAGTTGTATTGTGTTTTTACGGGTTTAGTCGCCTTCATGTGTGTGCATCACATGCCTGTAAGTTAACACGCGTAGAGCTGGCTCGGTCAACACGCGTGTGTGCGTGCGTGTGGCCTTGACCCTCTCAGTATTGAAAGAAAAACTGCCCACGGTCTTTCGGGTGAGTGAAGGTGAAAAAGGCCTAGCGGAGCCTGTACGTACAGAGTGGACAGAGCTTGTCTAATCACACGCCGGCCCGTGGATCGCGTGATGTGTCTGTGACCCTGAGAATAGGCCAGTGATATGTAAATGAGCGAGACAGCTAACATGTGGCTAACCTGTGTGGCGACTGAATGGCTAGGATTGAGACATCCGGTTTAGCGCAGGGTGCTGAACCATTACACATCTCTACTGAGTCACTAATAAATTTACTCAACTTACCCTCTGAACTCCATTCTGAGTGTACAATCTGCCGGCTATCGCTTTCACCAAGCCCCTGAACACGTCATATATATTTCGCACTCCGGCATGCATTCCGATAACAGATTTTGGTATAAATTTCGTTGTAAAAATGATGTTTTCAGTTGTATCATAGCAGGCACACAAATACAACAATGGTAAGAAGAGAGTTTCCCAGCTCCGGGTTTTGCTCATCACGTAACAACTGCAGAACTGCTACAAAAAAAAGAAGAAAATACACATATAACGCAGATGCAAACCCTCATGAACAGTGCTATGAAAAGACCAATTTATTCCAACTGAATTGCTTTATCGTTATCGATAACAGAATCTAACTGGTTAGTTTCGAGGTGGAATAAACATGAGAAGAAGAAAACAACTCTTTGATTTAGAACTGGGGGTAGCACCGGCCTACCAGAAATCTTGATATTTATATTAAAACATTTACCATCAAACAATCCACATTTTGCAGACGAATAACTGAGGCATCAGCTAGAGTGAGGTGTTGACTGGAAAAAAAAATCTTTCCATCATTGCGTTTTTTGCCGCAGTTGTGTTGTGGCATACTGGCGTAAACGGATGTTGTAGTCGACAAAATGTGACAGGGTTAAACGAGTCGGACTAGAACAGGGAAGGGAACAGGGCCGATTGAAAAGTATATGCAGCTGTCTTTCCCATCCAGCTGATTATCCGTTAATTCGAGAGTTACGTGGACAAGATTGACAGAAAGATGTAAAACATACTTATCAGAATCATGTATAAGTATCAACTTCTGTGCGCATTAAATTAGTTTTGATGGAAATTCATTAATTCAGTTAGTTCACAGTCGCAGCATTCATGCCACTGAATTCGATCGACCGTCTATTCGCTACCATAGAGTTACATTACTGTTGCGTTCACTCTATTAATTTGCCACTTATGGCTAAACCATATATCTCTGTTGTCTGAATCGACCTGAATTAAGGTAGAACGTATTTTCATTGAGGATGCGAGCCTCGTTTTTATTTACTTTGACCTAATATAGTAACCGGTTAATAACCTCCAGATGTTGAATTTACACAACCATATAACTGACCTGAACTCTGTTGTGTATTTTTATTTCCATAGGGTGGTATTCGAGCGGTGATATGGACTGACGTCGTCCAGTTGTTCATCCTAACTACTGGCTTGCTTCTGGTTGTTTCCGTTGGTGTGGTGAAAGTGGGTGGAATGGAGAAGCTGTTGAAGGTTGCGCAAGAAGGTTTACGTATACAATCGTTTGAGTAAGTACATCTCAACACGAATTACACATTATTATGCACTTCTGTTCTCACGCGTTTTCAGCAGTTCGGTTGGTTGGTTCAGCTGTGATTATCATGAACAATACGTTTATCTTTTGCTCCAGTACAGTTTGTTATCCGCCGGAATTCACTATAAGTCTCGGACGTTAACTATCAATTCAATCCTATTACTGGGAATTCAGGTTGACCCAAACGAAAGTTTGTTGTGCGCTAATCATTTGCATATTTACCAGAGACGAGTTAGAAAAGAAGTAATGGTTCTGTTACGATTATTCCGTCCCGCATGTTGTTAGATAATGTCTCCATCATTCTCTTCCATTGTTCATCTGCGCATTTCAGCGCTGATCCGAATCCGTTTAAGCGGCACACCATTTGGACATTGATGATTGGTGGTGCAGGAATGGTGTTGAGCATCTACGCAACGAACCAAACACAAGTTCAGCGCTATTTGGCTTGCCGGGATTTGCGAACTGCTCGACTGTAAGTATTGCAGAAATAAATTGTTGTGTAGTTGTTTGACATACTGATATACAGTTTATGCTTAGTAAAGTATGCCATTCTATAGTGTAAAAATATTATGTACGCTACAAATTTGCGAAACTACAATCTTGAAATGGTGCTTTCGTTATATGATGCCTTCAAACTAACATCTAAGCGACTCAGTAAATTAATTTGCGGGGTCAGAGTCGAACTCAACCAGACACTGGCAAAACTCATTCACCTGGCCACTGTGTTTGTTACACTATACACAGTGTATTGACATCAGAGGACAACGAATTCCAAAGGAACAAGTTTCAAAACTGTTATGCTAAACGGGAAAATGCAACCAAATTCCGGTCCAAGAGATACCGTATGTTAAGACAGTAGCTAGCTCACGCGCTCCGCCTTGCACTATGGGCAACTTCTGAGATATGGAATCACAGCGGTTATTTGTGGGTTTCTGTTATTGTTGATAGCTTCGTGATATTGCCGTGATATTACCTAGTTAGTGCGAACCAGTTTCGCAATGTAAGGTTGATGATGATCTTCGATTTCAAACGGTTTTGTTTATAATCTAGCCATAATCTGATATCCGACGTGGGCTGTGTGTACCCAGTTTAACGTTGAGTTGACGGATTGCAGACTAATGAAGTTGTCTACATTATTGCAAACGTTACACGCATAGTTTTTGGTTTAGTTCATGTTAGCTTGAACAACAATAGCAAGGACGTCGAAAAGAACCTCGAGCAAGGAGCCAGTGAGTCCAAGCATGGTTCAAGACAGTTCCAGTAGACCGTTGGCTGCATCTAGCGCAAACTGGTCTTCTGACATGAATAGTGCCCATCCAGACTGATAAAATGCGAACGGACCACACATTTGCAATCCGGACTTACCCAAACGTCTGCACTAGCCGTAGGACCGGTGGTCCAATGAATAAGCACCTCTGCTTCTGGTTTGTCTATTCTAATCTGACCTGAGTTGTCTGCGTAATTAGCCATAACAGTGAGTATTGCTGTTCCAGTGTACAGTGTTGGCCTGAGCACAAAACGTTAAAAAATGTTATGCCTCCATAAGTTTGAGTCATTGGGTTTGTAGCTGAGTTCATCCAGTTAGATCGAAGAATACATTTACCACGATAGACCTGGTAAGGTCGTAACGTTCACTGCTGTCTACTTGAATCTGGAACGTTCACAATCCTCGTAATTCACCCAGTTCCGCGATTATTATCAAAGCATTTATAACAGGCCTTTTGACGGAACTCATTAGATGGACATCTCTAGAATTGTTAGTCAAGTCATGATGATTGATCATAACAACGTTTCACGCTAGAGAGTATTCAACGCAATTCAGCAAAAGCAATAGCTATGTATCGATGCCAGTGAATAAACTGGCCAGAGCATGTGCGTAGATTGGACTACATTTCAGCTGTCACAATGTCTCGTTGCAAACCACAATACGTTTAGTATAATCAAGAAAGCGTACCCACAGTACAGCTAGCTGAAGCCGTAATAAGATACTGAATCCTGAAGTCATTATCATCGTTACTTAATGGGGAGCAACCTATTGGAGCCTATTCACATTGTGTTTATCAGTTTGTGTAACAGTAGCAGAAGTGTTTAGTCTCAAATTTGAAGCAAACTGGATTAGTAATACGGCTACACAACCTAACTCAATAATCACTGATTAGCCGTAGATTTTTGCTTCTTGAATTGGATGATGCAGGTTGCCACATATGACCGAATTATTTTTGACTGGAAAAGCGGTCTGAATTGCGTCAGGTCAATTGATAATACATTTGTTGCTCAGCACGATGAACCGACCAAAGTTAGGAATCTGTTCTCAGAAACTACTCACATGCCTGGAAATTCCATGGGCTCAATAACACGGTATCGCTATGCTCTTCCAGTTTGGTTTCGTAGCCTTCCTAGGTTACATTGCCGTTTGCTGTTTGGAACTGAAGAGCTAACAAGAAAGGTGTCTTTATCCTTCCGCGACTTTGTTCCGTACTTAGCGCCGGTTTCAAAATTACTCCATCATAACTTACATTTCAACATTTTCGGTCATTTGAATTTGCTATTAATAGCCAGCGACAAACTTCCTATTTACTCTGGAATATGACCGGTTGACCGTCAGATAAACAGTGTTTTCCATTGTGTTTGACAGATCCATTCTGCTAAACATTCCGTTGAACGCACTGTTCCTTATCGTTCAACTGATGGCGGGCCTCGTTAGCTACGTATATTTTGTCGGCTGCGACCCGATTTCTTCTGGAAGTGTTAGTAAATCCGATCAGATATTGCCTTACATCGTCATGGTTTTGTTCGACGGCATCCCGGTGATTCGAGGTTTGTTCTTGTCCGTCATATTTGCAGCCGCAATCAGGTTGGTTCGGCAATATCTATTTTGTATTGTTTTATACCAGAGGGTTTTTCACAGTATGTTTTTTCGTGTTGGCCAATCCAATTATCACTTTTACGTTAGGTTTTTACATAAATTTTGGTGTGATACTCTCAAATTGCTTGTGTCATGACCGTAGCACGTGATTGCTATAGGAATCGAAATGTTTAGCGATGACATCATTTTCTTCTACGTCGAGATTTGCTCTGCCTGATTTTAATTGTTATTGTTATTATTTATTTAGTGTATGTCAGTACAAAATTGTGTTGTTGTTGTTATATGCATATTCGGCACCCATAT